>CALYDF020005379.1:0-14409 GCA_944474145.2 Dicrocoelium dendriticum | reverse complement strand
TCCACTCCATGAATTGCATCAGAAGCTGGTAGAGAGATTGTTTGAGCCGAAGTTTGCTTCTGCCCACGCAAAATGTGAGATAATGCTAATCATAATAATAGCTAATATCCCGTGTCCATTTGCCAGCTAAACTGCAAGAAAAACTGAAAAAGTAAAATTCGTGCGAATCTTCACAGTCGCTTCAAGTCTCAAGGAAGTAAAGGTGTTCGCAATCTTTGTGCCGTCATTGGGTATTGAGGTCAAGTTATTAGATCTGCAGTCACTTACTGATGACACATCGGACACCATTTGTCAAGTTATAAAGAATGTGTTTAAACAAAATAATATGAGCAGAAAATTGTGGGATTTTGTGCTGACAACACCAACACAAATTTCGGTGGCGTTCAGAGAAGAGGACAAAACAATATACTTGCGAAAAGGAAATCTTTCATTAGAGAAACAGTTGTGGAAATTGGTTGCATGGCTCACGTTGTCTACAACATTGCAAACGCCAGCTGCTTATCGTCCTATTATTGTTGTTACAATTGCGTAGATGCCTGATAAGATTGTCACTGTCTCGGTTGGAGCACGCCTACGGTAACGGCTTGAAACGCTGGCCAATCGAACGGATTTGCGCTTACCTGATGGCGTTAGCTTAGCCCGGGGTACGCGCTGATGAGACGGGAATTGAGCGAGCGTGAGAACGATCCTAGCCGCGCGTATTCGGGTAGACGCTGAGCCCTCGGAACAGACGCACACGAGAGGAGGTTACGATAGACGCGCGCTAGTGACTTAGACGCGAAAGCTGCCCGGATAATGGCACACAAAATCACGTGACCCGACCGACTCCCGACTATGGCGAAGAGGAAGAAAGGCAACTGGTCCTCTGAAGGCTCATTTACGACCAAGGAAGGGCGAATCACAGCCAATGCAATGGGTCATTAAGTTAGAGAAAATTGTTACCACGACGGGCTGGTAGTTTGTAAAAGGACATTGTCAACAGGTGCGCAGTTGGGCCGCGTCTCGGAGTGCCTGAACACTGCTACGTTGTGAGGAGGAATTGGACCCCGCATGCCACAGCCATTATGCCGGAGATTCTGGCGCGTTTTTGCGGGGAGATTTGACAGTCCCGCAACAGATGTTGAAACAGTTGCGGCGAAAAGATATCCCTACTTTTACATTTACTCTGTTTGTATTGCGGAAGTAAAGGAAATCTGTGACTCTACAACGGTAGAATATCAACGCATTCTAGGATACGATAAAACCCACTGGCTTTCACTTATGTCAGCAGTGGAGATAATCCAGTAGGTATTTTCAGCGTTTATATCCTATTTTTGTCGCGACAGAAGTGTCCTACAGTATTACAATATTTCTTTCATAATCCCGACCCTGAGCTGTAGCCATTTTTATACAAAACATCTGTCATTTTCCACGCTAATCTGCTATTGAGTAACGAAATATTTCAGCACTGGAAATGTTATCTGCAATGCACGAACTCCTGCAAAATTGCAGGAACTAGAGCAGAAACAGCTTTGTTGCTAACGAAGTAAAGATTTGAATTGGCCAACTCGAACAAGCGGGTCTCATCAGCAAAACAGTTGTGCTGAATATTATCACCAATTTCTACGACAACTGCGTCGATTATCTACAAGAAAGAATGAACCGATTTCAAGAACTGAGTGGCTTCTGTAGGGTGGCGCTAAAACAACCACCATTCTAGGAAAGTTGATACAAGTGTTAGTCTTTTTGGAGCTAAACTTCCAGACCAAAAAATCAATAACAACATGTTTGACGAAGTTAAGGGCTTCTGTAGGTTTCATCAATTGGCAAACTTTCCTACTGGAACTGTAAAGATGTGGTGGGTAGAAGCATTTTTCCAGTTTTAAGTGAACTCGGTCCCATGTGAAAAATACAAACCTTGAATTTATTCTGTTTCCCTAGGACTATTGCACCTACTGAATGTATTTTCCCACACATGAACACTGTATGGACAAGCGAGAAAACACAACTTAGCGTTCAAACACTGAGAGCGTTGCTTATGGTGAAATGCAATTTTGAGGACAAGAGCACCGGGTACATCTGCGAACGACTTCGAGACATGCTGATGCAGCGCCAAGATATGCTACGGAAAATACATTCATCTGAGAGATATTACTCTACAAGTGTGGTTCCAGATAATACATTGCCAAGCAGCACATCAAATTCGGTAGCGCATCCATTGCACTGACTAATGAGGTAACTGTTCTCTGTTATCACAGTGAAGTAACACATGCATATATTTCGTTTTTTCAATTTTTTGTACGGCCTGCATATGCCGAAGCGAAGGGGAGGGGGGTAGGTTAAGCGTCCCGCTTTGGTCCACAAAATATCTGACCACCTTAAGTATGTCCTACACCGTTCATGTTATCAGAAACCCAATCGCGTTGAAATTCACTGCCCCTCGAACGAATGGTGGAAGGCTCTGAACGCAGGGCACCATGACAACCTTGTTTGATGAAACAGCACAGAGAGCAACCGATCGGATTACGTGCTGTTTCTCGCCGAAGTAATGGTAAACTAGCTGATTAAACTACGGTCATAGCCGAGGTACTTGTTACAAAAACAGTATCAGTCAGAAAAGGAAACAGGTCATATGAAGCTAATGGAGATATGATCTGTATGGGTTCGTCGCTGACTAGTGGCTGTCAATTTACACATCGGCGTCCATTGTGCAAGGAACAAATACTGCTTGAAAGCATCCGATAAAAGGTCTGGGTATATCCTCGTACAGCTCATAACAAGGGACCAAACTGAAGCCACACATGAGCTGGTGGCACTAGACAATATCGTCCTAATCCGTAATAGAAGCGAACTAGGTTGGGATGTAGGTAGCGAACTAGGATGAGTAGAATCCTGCACTACTTCATGCGTCTGCATTAACCAATTGCTGCAGACAAATGTCTGTTTGGGATCCCAACTAAGGAACGAGAAATTACTCGCGGGTCTGATAATGATACCCATTCGACCGTGCTCCGTTGTCGCTGCATTTGCGTCACCGGAATTCTGCATCTGATGGGCAGAATGTAAACTGGTCATGGATTTTAGGCTCGCAGATGAGACACGCATCAATCTCCAGGGTATCTAGTATGCGTGCAAATGCCGAATGCATACCACTTGGAACAACAGTAAACTACGGACTTACTTTTGTAGCCACATCAGCCGTCGAAATGATCTCACCAACTGGATTGCGAGGGCCTATCTCACGTCGCAACCATCTTTGCAGCGGCCAACAGTAACCACCCAAACATTTCCCAACATAACAATTGACAACCAATCCAGATGGATATACATAAATAAGACTTAAAACGTGTGTAGGAAGCACAATGGCAGCTAACGACATTTATCCTTGGTTTTTCCCGAAGATCAGTACCTGCTATTGGGACTACTATTAGTACACAATGAAGGTGTCATCTCGACTGGCGAAGCCAAGTCTGTAATCGAACACCTCAGCTCGGTGTCAAACTAAACACCCAAATTTTCAGCTATTATGCCACAACACAAAGAGGTAATTAGCAAGAAAATGTGAGATACTAAACTCAAAATATAAAACGCAAAATAAACATGTAACATAATGCCAAGTATCATAGTATCCATGGCGTGGAAGAATGTAGTTGGAGAGGAAAACTAAGCGTGAAGAGGAAGGAGAAGAATACTCACAACACAGACGCAATTAAGGCCAGCACTTCGCCATATCAATTAGTGTATCTGACCAAGTGTACTTGTCATCCATCGGAACGTAGCGCAGCAGTCGGGAGACACCAGTGATCCCAAGTCCGAAGTGAAGATCTTCATACCACTTAGCCTCCCCTCCTCTTTTCTATCCACGGCTCTGGTGCGCACACAACCCTCGATGCGGGAGTCAGTGTTTTGGCATTCGCAACACGGCCCAGCTATCGGATCCTGGTGTGAGATATAATGATGCTGAGCGGTCCACTCGCTCTTCTTGCATCGACGCCGAACACGCTCACTGTTCACGCAGTGTTCCCATCAGATATGAGCTGATCTGTGAAGGCAGCGTTGGTCGGGCGCAACCAGCCTCCTTACATCTGTGCATCTGATCGGTCAGGATTATCAGCCACATTGTAAACTTTGCTCTTCAAGACGAGAGTAATGTCACGCTGGCGCCACAGGTGGTGGAGATTGGCAAAGCGCTTCGAGCTTTTGTTACGCCATTTATGGTCTTATCTACCTGGCAACCAATATTTTGAAATATTGCAAATGCAGTCCGCTCACCTATTTTAGAATAAACGTTGAGAGCTATCTGGGAGCTCGAGCGACGTCGGCTTTTCTTTTGGTCGACTCCACGGCAACTGCGACCGCGGAATTAGGTTCAAGTTTGATGTAACTGTCACGGTTGCGTGCAACTGCGGTACTACCGAAATACCCTAACCCGTATAGCGGAATAGTTAGACTTAGCGAACAAACCCTTGTGTTTTAAAGCCTGATTACGATGCTGCATGACTTTGGGCAATTCTACAAAGGTGGGTGTCATCAAATTTCCAACACCCGATTTGAATAACCAGAAACACGGTAGGGCTAACTCGAAAGTCTACAAAATACCAAGCGTTACAGTTCGTTGGGAAAGTGAGACAGTCATTTTTTGTAACGGACGAAACAGTTCGAAAAGTAGAATTAGGTTCGTGTGTCATCTTTCTGGATGAAGGCATCAGGGCCGACTACGCCAATGGTTAGCACTGTTGGGCGCAGTGCGGTCACCGACCCATCGGCGCTCTCGTATTTGTCTCCTCGGTGCTGAATCAATTTCAAGGCCATGACGGCGTCTGATTACGAGCCACCAGGCAGACCGGAAGTTAGCGGAGGAATAGCACGTGAGCAGGCAGGTGATGTTCGTAACAATTGGTTACCTTGATATAGAAGTGAATGTATGTTGCTCAGGTTGTTCATTTGCTAAGCGAAACGCAGAGTTTGGCAGTTTTGTTGCAAATCTTTGGCCACCAATCGAGGTGACATCATTGGTGTGTGTGTGTGTGTGTGGAAAAACGTTTGTGTGCAATTGCCAAGCTCTGACTACTCTTCCAGCTAGTCTGAAAAACAGTCGCAAAACATCTCAGTGAGACTGCACTTCGATACTGCGACACGCCAGTCTGAAGTTGGATAGCAAATTTCGAAGAGCAACCCCCTGCTGTGTTGTCATCGTTTCCTATATCATCTGGACCACTCTCGTTTGTCTCCCCTTTCGGAAAAAATGACTTTATTGTGTCGGTAGTTTGGATGAGTGCAACCGACGTGAGCTTAGCGGACAAGAAACCAATCAGGCGAGCTAACGACGACTGCGCAGGTCGCATGGACAATGGTGAATTGATGCCATGTTGTACGAACAAAGCTCAACGTGACAAGTTCGATGTGAGTTGAACCAATCATAGTGAACGAGCAGCGCGTGCGAGCCAATGAACTTAACCAGACGGCGTAAGACGCTACAACGACATCTAGCCGGTTAGAACTCGCTATAATGGAATAGGCACAAGTTGTCTTACGGCTCACGAAGGACAGATTTTGATTTGATTCTCTAACAACTGGATAGACATCGTGACCCTAATTCAGTCTGGTGCCTAGTCAATGACTTAACTATCGACTTCTTTCACGCGCGCAATTGAGCGAAACAAGTATTGGAGACTTTGAACCTGTGATGGCGACCGGGGAGCCAAGGTTTGGGAATTAGTCAGTTTAGTTTTAGTTTTTGGCTGCCAACGGTTGCCTGGCGAATCATTCGACGCTTACATAGACGTACTTAAGCTTCTTGCGCGAACATGAGGTTCCTGCGATTACAGGGTGTTTCATTAATCCTGTCCGAAGCTAAGAGCGGCTACACCCGAATGCTGACCTACCCAGGTATGCTGAATTGCTAATTGTCCAATGGCGCAAATTGCTTTGCCAGCAGGGGTAAGATGGGACACCGAGACGGGACATGCGTGTTTACGATTGCAGGGCACACCGAGCCGTTCGGCTGTGAGAAATGGACGTTAGTCAGACACCACACACCGCACTGAACGTGTCATGCTTTGATCGACCGGTAGTCGATCTTCACGCAGGTGAAGAAGCCAGCAAAATGGGTTCCCTGTGAGGTGGTTAGTGGAGAAGGAGCTTACACGGGTGTCGTCGATGTATCGGTAATCGCAGTCACGTTATGTGTCGGTCAATCAGCGCATGGTCATTGTGCAATTGTATGGTGAGTGTGGATCCAGTGCGGCGGAAACCGCGAGGCGCTATAATAATACGCACCGTGTTAGGCGGCCCATTTACGAGCGGTATGTGCGTCGAGTGATGAAGAAATTTGCAGAAACTAGCAGCATTTGCAACATTAAGCAAACCGGACGACCTTGCACCATCACGGATGAAGTATCAGCTTGCGCGGTTGCGCAAGAGGCATGCAGTAACAGGCATCTCAGCATTCGGCTGCTCGCACAACATTGCGAAACCACACCGTATGTTGTGCATAGCATACTGAAGGAAAAGATTCCGACGATACAGTGCTCTGCAGGTGCAAGTGTTGAACACATCCGATTTGCAGAAGCGCCTGGAATTCACCCGTTTGTTTTTCTAGTCTGAATGTGCATTCCATTTTGTTCACTGGTGTGTCGCCACTGACGTCTTCACCCCACGACCGCAAGAAGAAGTCCAAAGACGAGCCGGAAAGAGACATGTATACATGAAATCACATTTGCTTATATAGGTTTGAAGGCAAAATGAAGGGAAGCTACTAAATTACGTAAGCTAACCAACGGAAGGAAAAGGTCAAATGCAACGGGCGAATAAGCAGTCATGTAATCAAGGGCGAATCGCATATGTCCTTAAAAATAGCATCATGGAATCCCAAGCGTAAAGCGAGCATCCATTTACAGTGACAGGCACTGGCCAATCATAATAATAGCGTCTAAACAAATGTCAAGAAACAAACGAGAACAAGAAGTGCAGATCCAAAAATTAAAAACTAGTACAATATTTGTGTGACAACTAAAAGTTCCTTTAACATTACCAAGTAGAAAACTGATGCGGAGAAAAACCAATGGAATGTGTTCTTGCAAATGGCACTGCTAAAGATGACACGGAGATGAGCGTCCATTAACAATGACGTGTGTGTACCAATCGGACTAACACAGTGGAACGTTTAAAAAATGTCAAGAAGTAGAAGATAGGAACAAAGAATGGCTATTAGGCTCGTTCACAAAAACGAATGCCAAATAATTGAAACAATTAGTTCCCGAGGAAACTTTTAGCAGAAACGTCAACACAAGAATGCCGCGCGATTTAACTCCGGAAAATTTTCTCTGCATATTTTCAAGTGCGCACTACAGATGTGTGAATTTATAGCATCATGAAAGGAGCGCAGTTAAAATGGCAAATTGACCAAACTATACACACCTACATTCATGTCACTTGTCATCTGTTCCCGGCCTGCTACCACAGCACCGCCAGGGTCACAAATGCGTCTTTCTGCACACACAGAGTTGGGTCAAGTTGTTTGATAACCACGGCCTGAGCATATCGTAAAGTTACGGGTTCATTGATGCATAGATAACACGGAACGTCCGCACGGGGTCTACACAGTTGTTGTCAGGTAGAAGGTGGCGGGCGATTGGTTGTTTGTATGGAATTTCAATTTACTTTAGTGGCTGCGCATTCGAGCTGGTGGACGTGGCAATCTGCGAAACCTGTTTACTCACCCACGCCGGTATGTAGTCCGTGACCCTCACCCTCAATTGTCGTTCTGTCATGCCCCCCGATTCGGCCTTGCGAATACTTGTAAATTGGTAAAGGATGTGTGAACGGCTGGACAGCGACAGCCGGGGTTTAACCGACGGAGTAGGGATACGATTCTTGGTGTAGATGAGTAGTGGTTCCGCCGCAGGGTATACGCGCGCCACTGCGGATTTCAATCGGCGCTGGAACATCCTTAAGACCCAGGGGTGCGCAGACACCGCAGATTTATGGGTTGCCAAAATTGCACAAGGTGGACGTCCCTCTGAGACTGATTCTATCCATGATAATTCCCCACAACACAAGCTAGCTATGTGGGTAGTAGCACTGTTGGAGCCAGTTAAGCGATCAATGGATAAACACAGTCTAACTGATAAGTTTGAGTTAGTGAAACTTCTGGACGGTATCCAACTGCGCGGAAAATTCATGGCCAGCACCGATATCAACTCACTATTTAGCAATGTGCCACTAAAAGAGACGATCCAGATTATGTTTAATCATGTGGTCGAGAACCAACTAGAAATAGGCATACCAGTCTTAGAATTAGAACGACTTCTTTTATGTACATCAAATGTCAAGTTCTAGTTTCAAGAACAAGGCTATCGCCAAGCGGATGGTGTTGCAATGGACAGTCCACTGGGGCCGGTATAAGCAAATATTTTCGTCGCCCATCTCTAGAATCAAGTCAGGGACGAAATCGATGAAACAGTGCTGTTCCCTAGATATGTGGATGACATATTGTTAATCTGCGACAGCTAGTATCATTTGGCCCAACTGGTTACCAAGTTGAATGGTTTACATCGACATTAGAGTGACAACGGAGCGCGAACAGCATGATACGCTGTCGTTTCTCGACATTCTGATAGAGCGTAGGAGTGACGGTTCAGTACGCAGATCAGTTTACCGCAAGCCAACGTGGAAGGGACAGTACCTCAACTTCTACAGCTTTGTCCCCAAGCGGTACAAACAAGGTCTGGTGAAGACTTTGTTCAACAGAGCTAGAAAAATTTGCACCGCTGGAACAGGAGGTGCGGCTGATAACCAGCACCTTCGTAAACAGTGGGTACCCACCGTCTTTCATCACTCAGTGAAAAAGAAAAAATGTGTGCCCACGTTGCCGAAGATGAAGGTAACTCTACAATTGCTATTCAAAGGCGATGACGTATGCCAAATTATTCAACGCCGATTGAAATCTGCAGTGGCGCGCGTATACCCTGCGGCGGAACCACTACTCATCTACACCAAGAATCGTATCCCTACTCCGTCGGTTAAACCCCGGCTGTCGTTGTCCAGCCGTTCACACATCCTTTACCAATTTACAATTATTCGCAAGGCCGAATCGGGGGGCATGGCAGAACGACAATTGAGGGTGAGGGTCACGGACCACATACCGGCGTGGGTGAGTAAACAAGTTTCGCAGATGGCCACGTCCACCAGCTCGAATGCGCAGCCACTAAAGTAAAATGAAGTTCCATACAAACAAACAACCAACCGCCCGCCACCTGCTACCTGACAACCACTGTGTAGATGATAAAACACAAGGTAGCGAAGAGACTCTTTTCGATGAACCTCATCAGGCGTTTACAATTACAAAATGGAAAGTTGAAACGGGATAGGCTGGTGAAGCGCGATAAAGATTAGCTAATCTTTATCGTGCTTCACCAATCTATCCCGCTTCAACTTTCCATCTTATAATTGTAACCGCCTGATGAGATTTATCGAAAAGAGTGCTCTTCGTTACTTTGTGTCTTATCATTTCCATAGGTATAATTTTCCAGTGAAAAAAGAGCAAGCAACCCAAGGCGTTCAGTGACTTCAATAAATGTATGAAGTTTAACACTGTATAGATCCCGTGCGGGCGTTCCGTGTTATCTATGCATCAATGAACCCCTAACTTTACGATATGCTCAGGCCGTGGTTATCAAACAACTTGACCCAACTCTGTGTGTGCAGAAAGACGCATTTGTGACCCTGGCGGTGCCGTGGTAGCAGGCCGGGAACAGATGACAAGTGACATGAATGTAGGTGTGTATAGTTTGGTCAATTTGCCATTTTAACTGCGCTCCTTTCATGATGCTATAAATTCACACATCTGTAGTGCGCACTTGAATATGCAGAGAAAATTTTCCGGAGTTAAATCGCGCGGCATTCTTGCGTTAACTATTCTGCTGAAAGAATGTCAAATAGTTATTCTCCTACCACTGCCCTCTCTGAAAAATGAGTTACCTCTAGGTCACAGCTCTTCCAACGCGGATCCACCTGGAGAGGCTGCACAAATCTTCTTGTTCGTTTTGGCCTGTACCGGGCTCCATTTTCCAAGAATTCCATGGGACGAACGTCGCCACTTGCAGAGGTACTAGGCTTGCCATTGTCCAGCAATTCATTGAGCTCAAATCTGTTGGCTTTCTGAACGACCGCACTATGTGTATACCGTGGCCATACCTGTGTACCAACTCGAACATCCTACATCACCTTGTCTCGGTGTCGCACGACTCGCCCTGGTATCCAAGCGATCCGCCGTCCTTGATTAACAGCCGCAAACACAAAATCGGCCACTTTGAAAATCCTTTTTCGTGCCCAATATCACCTGCTTTATTGGCGCTCCATCACTGTATTTCTTATTTGTAGAGGCGGACGCTTGGGAGTCAACAAATCTATCGTGGTTCTCAATCTTCGACCCATAAGGGTTGCAGCTGGTGATTTCCCATCTGGTAAATTAAGATTCGGAGTAACTCGATAGTTCAACAGGAAACGTTCCTACTTTTCGTTCAGCGATTCCACCTCTTTTGACTTCCATAATGCTCGTTTCAGAGTATCAGCAACACTTTCCGCTTGGCCACTTGACTGCGGTCCTCACATGCTCGATCCCATTATGTGCGCAAAATTCGGCAAACTGGCAGGACGTAAACTGTGGCCCGTTATCCGACACGACTGTTATTGGTAGTCCGTGCTGACTGAAACCATGTCTCACCGCAAAGATTGTGCTGCCTGCCGACGTGTTTTGCGCTTCCATTACCTCCGGCCACTTACTTTAGGCGTCAACAATAACTAGGAAATACACTCCTTCGACTGGTCCTGCGAAATCCACTTGTATCCGCGACCAGGGCAATTCTAGGTTTGGCCAAGATTGTAATATCGCACGTACCGGTAAGTTGGAGGCACTGATGCACCTAGAGCACGATCGGCCAATGTCTTCTATTTGGCTACCCACCATGGGCCAAAAGACGTAGCTGCGTGCAAACGCCTTCATGCGAGTGATTTTTGGATGGCCCTTGTGCAGCTGCTGTAACACGCGTGATCGGAGTAGTTCTGGGATGACAACGCAATCTGCAGAAAACAGGCAGGAATCAACTTCAGACAGAGTTGCGTCATGTGCAAAACTGAGTCAAAGCTTCTTTCGGACACCTTTTTGGCCAGCCCCGTCTTGTATAGGTTAATACTTATTGCAGCAATGCATCCTGTTCAGTGGCTTGCTTAACCCTCGCGTCATTCCCCGGCAAGTTATTCACGGCGCCATGTACCATGTAGCTGACATCCGTTTCGGCTGCGATGGAGGCAATGACTGCGTCTTCCGTCTCACGCTTACCGGTATCGATTAACCTGTACAGGGCATCCGCTTGCCCTATAGAATCAGTAGACAAGAATCGCATGCTGAAATCACATCCCAAGAGCAGTTGCTCATCGCTGAATTCGACTGACCGTATACGCCAGAATGCCCATTTTGGATCCAAAAATTGCCAGAAGCGGTTTGTTACCACTCACCAACGTGAACCGTCGAACATATACCATCTTATGGAACTTCTGCACGGCAAAGATGATAGCCAACGCTTCCTTCTCAATCTGACTATAATTCTTCTCGGATGCGGTCAGCGCTCGTGTAACATGTGCTATAGCCTTTTCGGATCCATCTGGAAACCGATGTGAAATGACAGCGCCAATTCCATAGCTTGAAGCATCCGTGGCCACGATAATTTCCAGCTTCGGATTATAATGCGTAAGTAATAAGTCCGATTTCAGCAGAGATTTCAGTTTCTCGAACGACTGTTGACACTGTGCAGACCATTTCCATTCGACCTCTTTCATCAGCAAATGGTTTAAAACATGACGCAAGCGATGCATGCACGGTAGAAACTCACCATCCCAAAGAATGACCGTAAAGTTGTGACATCCGATGGCGCCGGTAACCGGTCTATCACCTCGATATTTTCTGGATCGAGTCGTCGGCCGTTCTCGTTAATCACGAAAATTAATTGATTTCAGAAAAATCCGCAAGTCATCCAATCATTGAAATAATTCATTTTGCATCGAGTCCATTATGATGATGTCATCCAGGTAGGCTGCCGCTCCAGTTACACCCGTCAGCATGGCATCCATGACTTGCTGAAAGCGCCGGTGCAGTTTTGACTCCAAATGGCAAACGATTGTACTGGTAGGGACCGCGATGCGTGTTGATTGTTAGAAGCTTTCTGCTTTCAGGTTCAACTTCTAACTGCAAACAGGCGTCTGTTAGATCAAATGTAGCAAAATACTTGCCTCCGTTCAGCTTTGCGAACACGTCCTCAGGGAGTGGAAGCGGGTATTGATGGGGTTCCAGTGCAGCATACAGGCCCGTTTAAAAATCTGCACACAAACGAATAGAACTGTTCGGCCTCCTGATCACAACAATAGGCGCAGCCCATGGGGAGAAATTGACTCAATCGATCCCTCCGGCCTACCGCAATCGATCAAGCTCTTGTTCAACAAGTGCTTGGGTTGCATAAAGGACAAGAATATTGGGTCGAAACATAGGTCTGGCATCTGAAATCAGAGTGTTTTGTCTGCATTTTCTTACAGTGTCCAAGTTCCGACTGGAAGACACACGTATACTTCGTTTGAAGCTGTTCAGAGATGCTTTGACCAGGAGTCAGTATGGCTGTATGGTGCACCGTGACATTCCTTTCAGAACAGACACGATTCAGTGGTACATTGAGCAAGTTTAGCTTCTCAATCTAAACGATTGCTAGAATATTAACGTCGGTGTATGAGACTAGGTAGATCGTGTTACGTAGCTGCAGTTCATTGAAGCTGACCTCACATTCAATCTCTCCATCCAATCTCAGCCGTTCCCCGGACGCATTCTGAGCCGTCAGAGTTGAGCGGCGATCGCGAAATGATAGTGGTGTCGGACGCGGTATATAGTTGCAAGGTGACGGGAATATCATTGACTCTTACTGCCATATATTTTCTCTTGCCTGCGAATTCTGTGCAAAATGCAGCGAGAATTACCTTTGCGGCCGGTCCGTGAAACAGCCGTTTTGAAGTTGAAGTTTGTGCGTAAGATTGAAGGAAATGAACGTCTGAACTTGTGCGAAACTCGACAGTGGGTTTTCTTATGACCAAACCGCTTGTACTTGTGACACTGATACCCTTTGTAAGTACAGTCTCTCACAAAATGCCAAGTGCCACAATTCCAGCAGGCGGTCGGAGGCTTCTGAGTTGACCCATTCCGGCTCATCCCTTTACCACGGATAGCTGTGTGACAAATGTGGTTTTGTGCTGTGATCAGCAGTTTCAATCATTTTGTGTCGTACTTCAAAGTAATCAAACGCTAACATTCGGCTGTGATCTCCTGTAGCGTCAACTGTGGTTCTTATTCGAACTTGGGGAGAATTCGTGGTCGAATATCAATATCAGCGTGGGACTGAAGACTGCACACGAAAATAAGACTCTTGAATTGATCAGGTATCATCGTGCCCAGTTTGAATCTCTCACATTCGCGATTCACGATCCCGGCATGTGTGACAAAATCATGGGCATCGCGTTTGAATAACTTCAAACAATTGTAACGAACACTGAACAGAGGGGCCTGCTCACCGAAAATCTGCATCAGCATTTTCACCGTCTCATCGAAGCTGATGTCTTTTGCATTCTTCTGCAACACGAAATTTGTGTAACTTTCATGCTCGACTGCGCCTAGTTTCCTCAACAACAAACGAACTTTCCAGGCATCGCTTTGGTCTGTAAGTTCCACTCGAAAAATATCTTCATACTTTAGGAACCCGTTGTAACGCTTCTACTTCTTATCTCTGCTCTCTGCCACTGACGACTGTTGTACTAATGCTAACTGCCCTATGAGACTGCGACTGCCCGACTTCTCATGTCACGCGCTTGCGCGGTCTCAAGTAAACCAGGGATTCACATTAACCAATTCCGTTCCATCCCGATCGAAAAACTAATTCTCTGGTAGATTGGGGTCCACAAGCGCGTCCACAGAAGGCGGTGTGGTTGTTGTCGGGGATTACAGTCTGGATTGTTCAGCCTTTTGAGGCAGCAATTCGATCAACGACGCAGAGATTTTTCAATACTGCAGTCTCGTAATGGCTGTCGAAAGAAGCGTGCTGGCCATCTTGCATCGAAACGAAATCGACATGATTGTACGGGAACTCTTCGTCGGTTACAGATGCTCTGCAGGTATGCAAGTGATTTGTGAAACACATTTGATTTAACAAAAGCGCCGTGGAATTCGCCCGCTCTGACTTTTTAAACAGCTCTGAAATTGTGTCATTGTCATTCCTCTAGTAAGGCCAAGATACACAACATGTATGGGCTCAACAACCAACCCCAAGCAATGTAAGCGCTTCATTATATCCCACATAGCGCGAAGCTCATGGCCTGAGCAGTGGTTGACTGGTCGAA
>CALYDF020005378.1:0-14416 GCA_944474145.2 Dicrocoelium dendriticum | reverse complement strand
CCCTCAAAGAAAGAGATCTGTAGCGCTCGACTTCCTCAATCTCGCAGCATAAGGTAACCACCTAGTCTCGTAATCTGACAACGCTGGTTGCAGCCTGGGTAGGGACCGGGCGACTCTCGAAGCATCCTTAATCTACGTGCGACCGATGGTGCTTGTATGGCAGCATGGTGTCCGTACTGCGTAATGACACACTGCTGATGCTTTTCTTTTGCTTTCTTAAGCCGTCATGCGAGTATCATAGCAACCCAGACTATCGACATCTTGTTCCAAAGCTTCCAGCCTACCAACCGGTGCACTGAGGTCTCCCATGAGAACCACCATATACTTGCAATGATTCTTATGGAGTAGGTAGGATAGTTGACGTTAGAACTCATCTTTAGCTTAGTCCGGGCTGTAACTCGTGGGAACATGCACTGTTGCGTCAAACAATAAGTGTTTGGTTACCTGGCGGCTGCACAATCGTATGGAGGCTTTTACTTAAATTGCACAGGATTAGTCGTTAATTAGAATTCAGACTAGTAGCGCTGTTTCTGCGCGCGCAGTAAACACAACTCGTACACCATCCTAGTCCGCGGCTTCTTCACCTATGTCTCCCGATAAATTTGGCGTGCATATATTCTGCTAAGGACCTGAGGATTACGTAAATTCATGTGCAAGTGTGTTGTCTGCACATGGAGCTTTTCAGTTACCCAGGTAGGAGAAGCGATTAACTATTCTGTAATCCGAGCCAAAGCCTTAGTTCTTAAAGCCGTTACCAGCTAAGCTGTGAGACGATTAGCATATGTCAAAACCGTCGAGAGCCAATAACAATTTTGAGTGTCAACAAAATGCCTATGGCACCGGAAGAGTACGAGTATAGCAGTAAAGGGACCATGAACCGTTTCCTGAAGCATCTGACTCGTTGCTGATTGTGAACACAGTCGACAGCCAGGTGGCTCAAACACCTTCTTAATGGTCGATGGTATTCCACACAGAAGCGAGTACTAATCTAGTTTGTTCATCCACCCTCTGTTAGATACTTCATTCTGGTTAAAAAATGGTTGGTCACTCACTCTATATGCGGAAACGTTGGTTTTGTGGTATGTAATACATAACCAGATGGACAGCGTCGAAATTCCCACGATCTGATATGCTACACTGATTGCCTGCAGAACAAGCAAGACTCAGTCACACTTGCCCTCAGTAGGAAGACATTCCTGTGGGAGCACGCGACGGCGTACAAGCAGCCCGTAAGCCGCTCCCTGCGTAGACATCCCATTCTCAGCGTCGCCTTGCATCACTACTTCTCTACCCATAGCAAATCATGGTATCACCGCAGCATTAGTATACGCCTAACTGTGGTGTCACTATAATCTATGGATTTTGTGGTCTACCCCCTACCTACCTACGGGACTCGTTCAGCATTCACTTAATTGCCCGTAATAAACAATACTCAGTGTAAATTTTACACGTTGCTTTGAGGCGCATTGCGTGCTAGCCGTGGAACAAACACTAAGACAACTCATATGTCAGTTGCGTTACCATCTTATTGTCCACCTTGATATATCACCCATTGCAATCGTAGGACGCCAGAAAGATTTCTGCGCTGGTACCATCTCACCAGTACATGTGTCTATGTCTACCGGTGCACATGCGATCTAGCGGTGTGACCGAAGTAACCTGTGGCCTACGCACTTCAGTGCGCCACTCGTATTGTGCCTAGCGCCCGGTGCGCGCCGTGTGTTCACAACACGCGATAGATCGTACGGACAAGCGCCTGGGGTTTAGCTTAGTGACACGGATTGTCGGCCGTGTCAGAATGCGAGTAGCCAGTGACCCGATTCCATACCAGGCTCTGTTATAATGGTGTTGTGAATCGCGCTCAAATTCCTTATCATACACTGACCCCGTTTCCTCTTAGCCTGCCGTGGGTGACCTCAGATGTTAACGAGGTACTACCCCCATCCGCCGTCATGTAATCCGTCACCGCCCATGTACCAAGTCGCACACGAGCAAACTCCGGGCTGTAGTGATGCCCCTAACCCACCTACCCTACACATGCGTACACGTTGCTATGTCTACTATGCCTTCCATATGTTATTGGCCCACAGCGCTTGCCTAAGGAACCGCCCACACGACGGTGCGCATGTCACAGTAGCCTGACTCCGCTTAGTTCATCGGAAGGAGTAACCTGTTAGCGTACCAGACTAAGTTGATATCTGGTTAGCATAAGTCGCTACCTGTATGGCCTAACATGGCTCGGAAATTGTATAGTGTTCATTTTTAGTGTCCCTGCGCTGCTGGAAATGTGTGCGGTTTCTCGAGACCCGAGTAATTGTCGAGGTTGTGATGTAAGTTCCTCTGATGAAGCACTTCGCACTCTTCGAGAACGGTAGTGCAATGTTTGAAAAGGAGCCCTCTGAAGAGCCCTGTGCTCCAGTCCTCAGCGATGCTCGCGTGACGTTGGTGAGCGTCTTTCTCCCCTACCTGCCACAACTATATGTACGCTCCTTGATTTCCATCTTGCCTAACAACTGTCGGTCGGTAATAATCGGATTTGTGCCCAAATTATCCGTCGATTGAGGATGCAAGTGACGAATGTATGTATCCTTTATCCTTCTTTATTTCATGTACCGCCTTCACAGTTAGGGTGAAAGTAAGCATTGTTCGCAGTAGTTTGGCACAGTAAACACGTACTTACTGCTATGTAAACCTATGAGTTCGATGATAACGTAACGGAAAACTACTCTTCACAGTACATGCCTATTTCTTTGATACGTTCCGATTACTTTTGGGAGTGGGCGCACGAATGTCACGAATAGTGGGCTATCATGATTGACGTATTTTGGGAGGAGAGTTCACCCTTACGTCTGAGCGTGAGTGCGCAGATGCTGAACCGTTGCAACTTGTACTAAACAGGGCGATTTCTTGCCGTTTCTTTCCTATTAAAAATGCTGCCTACAAACCCACTTTTTTCTATAATTGTCGCTACTGGCTTGCAGTCACATTGGTTCCTAAGATGATCAGTTCACTTGTTCGCCCCCATGTCGAATACGTAATTCAAACCCGGTATCCATGGCTGAAATACAACCTCACTGGACTTGGGTAACTTCAATGCCTGGCATCCAAGTACGCCACTGGAATGTGCAATCTCCCTTGCAAGCAAAGGCTTATACAACTATACAACCACGCAGAGTGCCACAAAATAATTTGCGTACGGATGATATTTCGCAGGATTGGAACACACTGCAGTACAGCTGAAACCAAAAGGGGAGGAGGGAAACATGTATTCGATTCGTTTGTGCGCAGTGGGTACCCACACTGCTTCATCCGCATATATCTAAGCCACAAATCTACAAACACTGAGCCGATGCCAAATGCAAGCCAATGTGCCCTTTTGCCGTTTATGAATAACGTATTTGAGACGAGTGCTACCTTGCTCAGAAAACACCGCATCGTCGTCACACAGAAATAAACCGCCACTGTGAGAAGAATACTGTCAAACCCTAAGGATGTTTCTAAACGCAAGAACAAACAATCACGTGTAAAATAAACTGCAAGTATTGTGAAAGTAACTATTTCGTACAAACAGGAATAAAAATATCCACAAGGCTACCTGAACATCATAGAGCTTGTAAAAGAACAGTGGCAATCGCCTCTGAGAGAACGTGGATGAGTAGGGACATAGCTACAATTGGGAAACAACGGAGGTTCTAGCTCAAGAAACAAGCAGAACTCAAGAGAATGACTAGAAGCATGGTACTCCTCTAATAAATCGATCAACGTGTGCATGGACATCAACCCCGTGTACCGTCAACTCAGAAAGAAAGATCTCCGGCGAACAGAAAGACATAGTTCAGGCGCGGAAGGGAATGGGCAGAGATCACGAGGCGCAAATCGAAATGGCCACTGTCAAAAGTGAACTCCCTGTCGAGCACGAACTGACAATTTAATATACAGGAGTGTGCACTGCTTAGCAGCGAACTGAGCATGCCAGCTAGCATAGTGGTGAAACAAATGCAACCACTTTACCCAGCTCGGATAATTGATCAACAGCTGAGCAACCAAGCCGGGCTACAAGTGATCCAAATGATTTCGAACATATAGCTTGTCGAGCATTCGCAAAGATCAAATCGACCTCGCGAATGTGCCTAGAACGGCCCCTCCTGCAGGCGATGGTCTAATTACGCCAGTCGCGTTAAATCGCATAAATCATCAGCTGGTTCCGGGACAGCAATTATCTGCAGTGTACTCGGCGGTATTTAAGCGGTGTATGCAATATTCTTGGATTTATCCCAAAAGGTTCAACAATGTTTTAAAATTCCAAATACGCACTTGCCCGCATGTAGGAACAGCAGCACTGTAGATCTTGTCCGTCTATGCAGTCGGCATGCCAGCATATGGTAGAGCAAAATCCAGTAACGTACACATGAATACGTGCCCACACACGCAGGCGCAGGATTACGGGCTTTTTCTGTCCAACACAAATTGCCGATTAGATAGCCGGCCATGCGCCGCAGATGTTGATGTTTTCTATATGGGCGCAACTGTGTTACTGAACGGTATTTGTCATATCTGAATTGGGGAAATAGATCAAGCATTTCAGATGCACCGTAGAAAATATGTCCTAGCTATATTGAAAAGACATTATAAGTTCTGTTGATCTTTAATACTAGTACTTCTACTTGGCCAGGCTTAATGGAGCGAAGTACATTCGGCCTCAGAAACGAAGATTCATTAGACCAACATTGTAACAACGTGTGGAATATGACTCTATATCCTTATATCCATATCAATCGATAAAGCGGTAAAAGCTATTTGTCCAATAGTGGCCACCGTGCGTAGCAACGAAACTGGAATTTTGCTCTCTAGACTTCACATTACTTAGAGTAACGTGTATCCGATCATCAGTCATCTACCCAGCCTACTTGTATTTATCTGACGAACTAGAAAACCTGGGCAAAGTCAGCATGGCTTCTGCCGTAACGAACCGGTTCCCATCAACCTACCGTTAGTAGGGGCAGTTAAACTGAAATAGGTGTTCGGTTGAACCATTGCATCATTCTAGTCAAACTTCAGGTATGCGGCATTGGTAATCACTTCTTGGGGTAAATCCATGAGTACCTCAAATCCAAAACTTCTTCTTGAACAGGCTCCTGGAATTGAAAGTAAGCGAATAAGTCTAATATACAATACTCGTGTGAGGCGGTGCATTGCTTGGAGGGGTTATGGGGCCCAGTAAGTTGCTGATTTTCATTAACGCTCTAGGGAGCCTAACCACTGCACACTAATTGTTTTAAGTTGAGGACATCAATGTTTGGTAGATGATCAGAGCTACAGCAGAACGCATGCATTTTCAAAACAAACACACAATATTCTTGAATGACCAGTCTACAATCGTCTACAGTTTAACCTGACAAACTACAAAAAATCCAATTTTGACACGAGTAGGTAATCGTTGTTATTCACATAGTAAATGCGGTCTTCACTGTTACGCTTTTCGCGCCTCCCTCTTCACTTAGCGGTCATTATACACTCCTATGCATCGGGTTAATTTTCCATATTCAGTGGGCACATATTTACCGAATTATTCCAAGCGGATAGTGATATGTGTCATGTAACATTTTAAGCAAGCATGTTGCTCCTATCCAGACGTGTCATCCTGCTGTTTTCAACACTTCTCACTAAGGGAACCTGCACCTGTAAATGAATCATTCGCGCTTATTGATAACTGTAAATTTACTCCTACAGGATGAATTTTAAACAGGCTGACACAATTTGGGGTTGCTACTGCATAAGTCTATCACGGAAACTTAGTCGCTGGCATCTACCCAATAATATCCATCTTTACGGATAAAAGCAACAGGATCCATTAGCAATTCGTATCTAGCAAAAACGGGTGTACAAGTGATATTCCTTTGAAAACTTACCTACTATAACTGACACCGACTGTTTGACTGTGAAAAGAACGGAAGGACTACTCTCCCTCTAGCACGCGTAACCTAAAAATTGCAGTTTTCGTGTGCAAAACAGCCGACACTATACATGATTCAACGTAGAGGCAAAGGTGGTGAACCGAAATATGCCCGATGGAGAAGATGGGGGTCAAATTTCAAATTATGCCCTTGCTTTCTACCTCAATTACAGTGGTTCCAGTCAACTAAGATGAAATGTTCAAATCAATCTGTCTGATGCGCACTTGTTTTGCCAAAAATGCAGAACAATTCTATCGGTTAATTTTATATTCCTTATCATGAAAATGTTTGAAAAACTGACTGAAACAAGGTAATAGCTGAGGAGCTTCAAGGATTTGCCGCCGAAATTTCACAAAACAAATCTTCTACAGCAAGCCATAAGAGATCCTACTATAAACCGAATGGCATAGTCAGTCTTGCCAACCGCCCCATGGCATCTGAACCAACTAATCCGACATTTACTAACCGAGTAATTAGGTAGCAATTCGGTGCGTTTGCTTTAAACTCATTCCTGGATGTCACACCTATGAATTCGTTACCATACCGGTACACCTGAGCCGGGTATCATACGCATCGGTCGCTTGGAAAAGAATCTGAAAGCGACAACCATATGTGTTTTCTATACGACACACCAGCGATGCGACGCAGTATTTACGACCTTATTTAGTGACTGCCAAACAACCCAATTTGCCAGTCACAACACTTAAACATACATTCGCTAGACAGAAACAGTGCATTACCCATAGTGGTCACGAAATTCCTCGATTTCAGATCTGCCACAGCAAAAGGTAAGATATTGAATGACAGAAACCTGTGAACGTTTACTTGTGAAGCCATTGAAATGCAAGTTGAGCTCATCATACTGATAGCAGTTGCGCGGGGCGCAACTTTATTTCACTACGACAAACCTCGATTTGATACACAAGAGGGGACACAGAAATTTTCTTACTCGGATCAGTTTGTATTCACAACACCTCAAGCGGGGTGTGCAAACTCCAAGAAGTTCCTTGGAAAGGGCCGTCAAACAAAAAGGAAAACCATAGCAACCATTCTGAAAACGAAAGCAAGAGAATCATATTTGTTCATAGTGTTCCTGAAAGTCCTGATTCTTCGGATCACAAAGCGAAAGTTCATGACTAATAGCAGGGTTGCTACATTCGGGTAACAATCTCCACAGCTGACGTTGTTGGTAAATCGTTGACGAGAATTGCTTTATCAATTAGCAACAAAGGCTGCAGTCTAAAAGTATTGCAAGTGTTGTGAACTCCGAAGGAAAGACATAAGCCCCTTTGGAAAGCTGGTTAAATGGTCATTCTAGGTTGCCAAAGAAGAGTCGACTAAAGATGGCAGGTTTCACTGCCACGAATGGTCAACATGTGTTGCTATGTGACGAAATCGAGGTGCGGTAGGATGTAGCAAATTGTTCGCAGATAAAACCGTATCAATTCTTGACTCTTATGAAGAATCTATCGAGGTCAGTTACTAATGATTACATATTATTCACGAGTAAAATCAAGATATGGTGAGCAATCATGGAAGTGGAGGACCGTGAATAGCTACAACGCGACCACGACACGATTTCGAACTAGTCAGTTCAAAATGCTCTACCATGCAATAATGACAAACCTCACGCTCTTCAGTTTCGTCATAGGCATGACTATCTGTACGGTTTGAGTCACAGATACTGTACAACACTACCCAAGCAAGCGGCCATCTTGTGTTTATTCAACTTGAATTTAACTGTTCAAAACAGACGGAAGAAGGTGCAAAAAGAGGAAAGTAGCACGCTGGTCTGCTGTGGAGGACTTTCGGGGGATTTGCCTCAGCTATATTTCAGACGATGAACCAATCTTGCGCCAGCACCTTGAATAAGCCGTCCAAGCTTAACAACGTTGGATGAAGCACGACGCGAAGGTACTAGAAACACCACAATGCAGGGCTACAACAAACGCCGAATGATTAGACTACAACAAACCAGCAAATTTTTAAGTCAAATGGAGTGTACAGAGAACAAAGTAAGGGCTGCACATTAATCTCATATTAGTGAACTAAATAACAAGTGACCCTAATCACGTACGCCAGCATTTTCTGAAACGCAGCCATATCACACACCTCATTGCTAACTGCTTGAAACTGTGTGAATAATATGGCCATCTGGAATACCAAAATAATGTGTCTTTCGGCTTTTGCAGTCTAAAATTTTTCTCATACCCAGATATTTGCTTGTCGAATTTGGACATGTCCAAAGAATCATTATGTTGCCCATGCCCCCATCACATCGCATGCCATCGATTTGGAAATATGTTACATAGGCGCTATATGAGTGATTATTGTGTTGTTGGTATTTTTATGGATTATATCGTTACTACAGCCAATTTTGTCCTGTTATAAACATATAAATAAACTTTTTATTCCTCGGCAGTGGGAAGCACAGACCAATTGAGTGGTCAGCTCAACTTGTTGTATACAATCAGCGCTTATTTTACACTACTGTTATTCAACGGCGCATTTTATTTATGGACAACTTAACAGATAACTCCCAAAGCATGTGATGTTGTAATGTTACTCATTACATCTTGTGATACTTGTTGGGCTACAGTTATTTTTCTGTTTTAAACCATCTATCATTGGTCACGTATTGTTCATAAATCATGCTTTAAAGATCATCAACTTTGTAAGTGATGCAATGTATATTTCATCAAAAGCACGCGCTTTTATGCTACATGATTTTCAAACTGCTTAACAGGCCTGGTTTCTTTAATGGAAATAATAGTTTTTCTATTTTCTGAGCACTGCTCCTTGGTTCAAAACGCTGGATAACATATATGTGATTTAAAGTAGGGTGGGTTGTCGTAAGCAGACAGATGATGATATAGAGACAAAAATGAAAGACCTGGAAAAGTGGGGAGGAATACAGTAACCACTGCAAAAGTTAACGCTTGTTATCAAACATTCATTCTCGTTAGAAGTTAGCGATGATTAGTCTGTTAGCAGTTGCCATTGTGATGAGATATTAAGTGCTTAGGCTTTCCCGATGCCGCATAATTCGTTAAGTGGAAGATATATTTGGATATTGGGCGCAAGCAGCTAGTTTTCTTTGAGGAGACCTTTGGTATTAAACTTGTCTTGAACCGAATCAGACCGTGTACTTTAAGTGATTAGTCTCCAGTATTATGAGAACAATCTACCCCATAAAATTTGATGTAGCAAATAGCTAATTCATTGCAAGTGATATATAGCTATACTCTGGTAGAGTTGGATGGACTTATTGCGATGGGTTTCAACTAAGGGATAAGCTGAACTGCTCAAAATGATCTTGTTATACATAATAAACAAAATACTATTATATGAGTGAACAATAAAGGTGATCAAACAATAAAGTGCATGCGCTCACCGTAAATTCTTCGACGGCGATTATGCACACTGCTTAATTTTTAAACGTTTTGCGTGTGCTCTGTGTATTATAACACAGGAGTTTTCATAATTATATTTAGTTTTATGTGGCAGATAATTCTTATCACAGAATCATATCAAGATATTACATATATGGCTTATGAAAATGATTGTCATTGCATAGGTTTCCCTGTGAAAATATTTTACTTGCGACTCTATTCCGCTATTAAAACCTAATTTGCGTCTTGCCGTCTGTGACCGCAAACTTATCCTCAAAACCGTGTCGCTAATACGGATGTTTCTGACTCAAGAATGAGTTCTGTTCCTCTTTTCATATCTATAGATACAGCTTAATAAGACTTTAGTATTTTTGTATCCAGAAGTCAAGTGTACGTTGTGATGCACAGTTCTAAGGAAAATGAATTTTAAGCATGCAACCCCATCGAATCTGTGCAACGTCCATTGTTGTCGAGAAAGTGCTGTCAGTTTTCAAACAAAACGTTGCATTTTCTTCTAAAGAATGACTTGGGATGACAGTCTAATTATTTGTCATCTTTCAATGTGCTCACGGTCATCGATTTTCTTTTTCATGATATTATAGGGCAGCTGGCGAAAACGCGATAGTCAGTAGGAGCAAGGTATGTGGTAGATGTTGGATGCATAAGAGCATCAACACGGAGCTGATAAATTATGTGACGCGTCACTATTGCTTACAGTGGAGATGCGCTGTTTTGTAAGAGGAGGAATTAAACCGTCCTTGGAAGTAATTTTCAGTGATCGTCAAAAAACGTTTTTCGGAATTTGGAAGTAGAAGTCTGCAGTCACATTTAATTTGTCAAGTAACAAGTCCCAAAGGAAAATGGATAGGCAATTCCACCAGACAGAAAGCATCACTATATTACCGTGCTGTTCGCGTTTCGTGACTTGTCGTGGCATTTAATTTGATGCAATAACTGACTGTTATGTTTATATCTAACAATGAACACCAAATTCTCTTCTTCAGTAATTACATCGCTAGCCAACCATGTCTGCGTTCTCTGGTGGACAAAGAAAGCCTGAGAGTACAAGGAATCAAAAAGTGATAATAATTCAACTAGTGTGTTATTATTTGTATGACTATGACACCATACTAGATAAGTTTATGATGCAATGAACCATAGTTTTATTGAGTATCAATGTGCGGTAAAACTTCATATGCACTTGACCTCGGGATTTTCGGTCATATTACTAGCAACTTCAGCTGGCTTACCTCCTTGACATTCGTTGTTGGACAATTGGTGTTTCACTAATTTAATTTGACATTACTAAAAGGCCAAGGAATTGTAGCTTGAAACACCAGTGCCTAGTACCTCACACAGGTTTCCACAAGCCACAACCGCTATGCGTTCTTGTTAGACCTATTACGTCAAATATCAGCGAACGGCACGTTGCTAATTTGCCAACACTGCAGTCACTGCTAAAAGACTGGACTGTTCAAAAAGAAAGTATTGTTTGAGTGTGGCCACTTTGTCCCATGTAAAAAAATGTTGCGAATACAGAAATAGGATCTAAAATACGTTTTGGAGGATTTTTGGACAACCAGGTACTAAAAGTCATATCAGTGGATTATGCTGCAGTAACATAGCAAGCAGGCTGTTTTCTGTTTGCGTACGTGATAGCCAAAAGTGGAACAAGGGTTCTGATATATATATATATATATATATATATATATATATATATATGTATACTACCACTAAAGGTATCATTCAGAGGGTGTTCAGAGCTTGACCTGGGGTTATTCCTAGGCGTATTTAATATACATAGTATTGCAGTAACCTATTAAACGGCATTTAATAGCTGTGACTATCCTACTGAATCGATGTATTCAATAGTATTCGTTTTTATAGTTTTGGTATATTTGCCTCCTGTTCTTTGTGCTATGAAATTTCATTGGTTGTCTGTCATGCTTGAGATAAACGATGCAAATGGCTTGAGCAACGCACGCTACTGGTGATAAAACTAACTGGCAGCTGGTACGAATAGATTAGAGCATGCAAAAATATTATACAATTTTTGCTATTCACAAGCTTTTAGTAGTCAGAAATTCTTACAGCCTAGCTCATTTAACGACCGGTCAGGAATGAGACACCGGTTTGACGTCCTTACTTCAGTGGTTCCCAACCTTTTAGACGCCGTTACCCACAAAGGGGGCTGCCCACCAGACTTTTACCCCCAAACTTTCAAAAGACTACTACGTAATAACTCTTGCACATTTCTCTCTAAAGTTCAAAAACAAATGTCATATTTAGTTTCACGTGCTCATGCAATTGAAGGAAACACCCCTACTCACTACATAATTATCCGATTTAAGCACGAGAAATGATCGGTATCCGGAATCTCCCTCGACAAATAAAAGAAAGAAAACAGTACTTTTAATTCAAAATTCTATGCAAACAAGAGGCGATATACATCAATGAGACGGTTGGTATTGTTTGGTGGTAACAATTTCTGGTATATTTGGTGCGGTTTCGGCCAATGCACATCGCAAGTCGTGCTCCAAGTTCATTCGATTCCTTGCTTTTGTTTTCATTACCATCATTGTCGAAAATGCACTTTCACATTTATAAGTTGTTGCAAATGGGATCAATATTCTTAATGCGCTTTCCGACAGTAATGGCTACACTTCACCTATCTTTGCCCAAAATGTTACTAGTTGCGTGCTTTGGAAATCTACCTTCAATCCGCTGTCCTCGCGCATTCCTAGGAATTGTACCTTGATTTCGAATTCAGTATCTGGAAATATTCCTTCAGCTACTGTAAACGGTCTTAGCACCCAGGCACTTAATTGGCGAGTTTCCAAATCAGGAAAATATTTGCTGATGGAATTCATCACTGATGACAAGTGGCAAGATATTTCATTCGTGAATGCGCATTTTTCATTTCTTTCAACGAGCGCCGTCGTTAGTTCTGGAAATAGCGCCACGTCGTCAACATTTACCGAGCGCTGGTAAAACTGCAGTTTGCGAAGGAAACCGGCTACTCTATCCTGAGCGACTAAAATGTTCATCATATTCCCTTGCAGGCTGAGGTTAAGCGCATTGATTTCTCCAAAGAAATCAGCAAGATAAGCAAGTTTCGAAATAAACACGCTGTCCGTTATAATAACGTGTAACTGGTTTCCCTTACCCTGATGAATCTCATTTCTTCGAAGAAAGATTGCAATTTCCTCTCGAAGCTGAAGCACTCGGTGCAACACCCTGCCTCGTGACAACCAACGCACTTCTGTGTGCAATAGTAGCACGTCGAATTTGCCTCCAATTTCATTGCACAACTCTTTGAAGATTCTTGTGTGGGTCGCACTACCGCGAATGACATTTACTATCTTTACTACTTTTGTTAACACGTCAAGTAAAGCAGGTGGAAGAGTGTTCACTGCTAAAGCATAACGATGTATGATGCAGTGACTAAAGGTGACGTGCGGAGCAAAATTTTTGACCAATGTTTGGAATCCGGAACGGACGCCCAACATGGCTGGTGCTCCGTCTGTACAGACACCCACTAACTTCGACCACAGTAGGATGTTTTCCTCGAGGAACTTCTTTACTATTCGGAAGACATCTTCGTCACGCGTAGTCGTGCTCAAGGAATCTGAGAACAAGTACCCTTCAGTGAAGCTATCACTTTTTAGGTACCGAAAATACACAAGTAGTTAAGAACAGGACGCTACGTCTGTCGACTCATCTAACTGGATTGCAGAAGGGACTTGATCTTATTTCGTTGAGCACTGTGTTCAAAATTAGTTTGCTCATTTCCTCGATACGACTTTTGATGGTGTTGTTCGAAAGTGATATCATATTAATCTTCTCCGCATGATATTCTCCAAGAACGAGCTTAACCGCATCCATTATGCAAGGTTTGATGAGGCCTTTTCCTATGGTATGCGGCTTCTTGTTTTTGGCTATTCGAAGCGCAATGCGATACGAAGCTTCAAGGCCAGCCTCATTTGCCTGAGAAAAGGAGCTCGATGTGTCCAGACGCGAAAGTTTAGCGCAGCTTCTTTCATTCTAAAGAATGAAATATCTTTTCCTATCAAATGGGCATGGCTTCGTTCAAAGTGCTCTTTCAATTTACTAGGTTTCATACTCTCCGCCGTGAGCACTTTGCTGCACAAAACGCATTGCGTTTTCTCAACATCTTTATCACCGAATTTAGGGAAGCCCCACTGCAGAAATGCTTCTTTGTAGGACCGCTTTTTTCTGGAAGACGTATTCCCTGCAAACAATTAAGTAGGTAGATGTTATAGATATATATCATTTATAGAAATTAATCTCGTTATTCCACGCAGGTGACATTATCGCAAACGTTCGCAGACAAATATATTTGTGTCGGCATCAATGCCCCTGAATGAAAATGCTCACCTGCCATGACTTCTCGTCAAAAACGACTGCTCATGAAAGTGATCAACATAACACCTAATGGTCACTGGCGTCCAATCTGCTGATTCCATGTTGGTTGTGACCCCAATTGTATCGTTTCTCTGCCCTTTCAAACGCCTACCGTTATCCCGATTCAGCCCTCTCTTGACCCTTTGGTGTCTGATTCCTAATCAAACATGAACATGTGTTTCATTCCTCCATTCCACGTCATTCCTCGACATTTTCCCGCCACCATTCCGTATCCATACCTTGTGAACACTAATCACCCTTTCTCGCCGTTCCTATTATCAAACATTCACCTGTGAGCATAACTGGTACTTTGACCAGTGCTGAAACGATAGTTTGCTATCCACCCCGTCATTCGACCCGGTGAACGACTGGCTTATTAGAAAACACAGAAGCAGTTGTGGCAGTCGACAAAGGCGCCATGCCGTAGTAGCTGCATTGACTGATGGCTAACTAAAAATGCTGAGGTAGTAGCGATGTGTGATTTCTTTATTAAGCTTATTTCGCGACTGATTTGTGACCAAATCCAATTATCGGTATTTACCACTCGGAAAATATCATTTTACCCCCTTGGGGGTAATTACCCCCAGGTTGGGAAACCCTGCGTATGAATTTAGCAACTAGTCACCGGCTGCCAATGAACGCAAT
>CALYDF020005377.1:0-14401 GCA_944474145.2 Dicrocoelium dendriticum | reverse complement strand
CACACAGACTGTGAGACACTGTTACGATATGTCTCCATACAACACCTGCAGTTTACCATGGAATTATTTTTTGTTAACTGTGGATGCTCTGAATCTAAGAGGATCGCAGGGCTACAGCGAAGTAAACGATAAGTCCTTACTTTCATTTTTAAAGTGTTAACTATTTTACTATCCTTATCATCATTATTGTTATGTTGATATCCCTACCAACTATTCAACGGGACTTGTAAAGCAACGCTTCTTAATCCGTGTAAAATCATCAAATTCATTGTTCATTGTTATGAATCTAGGTCTAAGCAGCATCAGATCGTGACTTGCACCACTTTATCGAATGCCCACATAAACGATGGTAGAGCTTTCTGGAAAAGCAAAGATATCCCAGAGCAGACCCAAGAAGGGAGGTAGATAAAAAAATTACTAACATATATTGGTTTTTCCTTGTCAAATCATCCCAGTTGTCAACTGTTTATGTTTACTGACGAAGAAGTGCCATAGCTTGACCGAGATAACCGCGCATTTAATGAACACAAAGATCGCTCTCTCGGAGGTACCTATGGCCACGCGAATATCTCAACCAGCCAACGCAAGTCCCGCCTCTAGCCGAAGAAATGAGCCAAACGCTCCAACCGCCCTGCAGCTTCTGTCTCCAAATACTTTGGCTACTCTCGCTCGTATAAACGGACAAGCATCTAGCATGCTGGCTTCCACTTCTTTCAGCAGTGCAGTCTACATCAAGCCGTTGAACATAATAGCGGATCCGAGCCCGTATTCGTCCACCATAGAGAAAGGCCGGGCATCGTACGCATTAGTTGACTCCATGCAAACGCCGGAGTGAACAACATTGGCTCCGGTAATAGCACCGAGAAACATTAGGGTGATGAAACCTAAACAAACAAAGATTTCATTAAAACGGTATCCATTAATACTCACAAACCTACGGCCAACAGAAGAAATCATGGTGCTTTGACTGTTTTGTACACTACACTCCAGAATCGCAGTCTAGTACAATGAAGAGAAAGACGATGGGCAACCATAAGCTGTAGAATTCCACTTGCGGTGAAAGTGGCCCTTCAGTTAAGCCCATGACATTGAGAAGAATCCCACTTCACCTAAATGCAGTGCATTACGGTGAACTTCGACTTCTCCGGGTGACATTGATTACCGCTGATGACACAGATGCCATTCTACTGTCTTCGATTCGGCTTCGTAACTCATCACATGAAGTATCATAGCTCCGGACATTTGTTAGAGTGAACTTCCGAAAGAGAACATCAACCGTGATGAAGTTGATTAAGCTGACGAAAAACGGGCGATTATTGTCTACGAGGTTCCTGAGCTACAAATATCCTCCTCCTAGGAAGTGGAAACACACGACCGGCAGCAATGGAGTTACATCGCCAGGAACTCTCCCTCGAGAATATTGTTGCAAAGCGGTTGACAAGAATTCCGACATCAACTAACTACAAGGGTTCCGGTCCCCCGCTGATGAAGGCGATACTTTAGCCTGGGCTAATGACACGCTTATATTGGATAACTAGTCTACATTTCGCAAGAGGCTGCCGATAGACTTTCAGTTAAAAACAACGAATGCACGGTAGCGAACGACTCAGTGGGAACGATCAAACTGGTGAATCTTTTCCTCATACAGCTCTATGAAGAGGTTGGTTTAGTGACAACCTTAGCATCCGAGAGAACAAGACGAAAGGCGGAAGACCATCAGAGCCAGGACAGCGGAGAGCAGTCTTATAACTCAGTCGAACTTCACAGTCCAACAACTCTGCAAAAGGTGGTTAGTGGCAGATCCCTCAACAGTCGGCACACTGTCCAATCAGTCCGGCACCCAATGATTCAGTTTGGTTACTGAGAAACTGACGTGCTTGTATACAAACGTACAGGGCCTTATTAGTATGTTGGTCGTACTCCGTCACTGTCAGGCATCCGAGTCTCAATATATCATAATGATCACCGAAACCTAGGTGAATTGTGAAATTGTCCACGCTGAAATCTTCCTACCAGGTATGTCGCTTTTCCGGAACGACAGAACGGGTCGGGGAGGGAAGTGTTCATTTATTGCAAAACAAACCTTTGTTGTGAGCTCATAGACAATCTTCAAATGTGTGTCACTGACCTCCTTTTTGGCAAACTGTGGTTGAAGAGCGACGATTCATGCCTAGTGCCCGTAGTTTATAGACCACACAAATCCACAGACTAATATCCGAATTTTGCATAGTGATAAATCAGAAATACACTCCTAACCTCATCTCAGGTGATTTCAACATTTCGTGCAGAATGCCCATTTGTTTGTCAAACCTGAGAAGAAACACTAGCAACTTTTTTCGATTTATTACTCATCATGACTTGAAACTCCAGCAACAGAAATGGAACAGTTCGTCGATTTACAAGAGCTAATCTCTAGCGCACCCCTATACAACTACGTTACTGTTGCCACCAGGTTCAGAAAAGCGAATAAGCAATCAAAGTTAGTTCTAGTGCCCACCAGCGAGGAGCTCATGGTTTATAGGCTAAATATATGCAGTCCTTTGTGACGAAGCGAACACGTGACTTCACTGTTCGATTACATATGCTACGTCGAATACCCCGATGCAGAGCCCGAAATAATACAATATATTGGGCATTATCACGTTTTGTCCGCATTCGTTAGAAATGTTAGTTGGACATTGATGACTGAGTGCACTGTAGATAGCCTGGGAAAATCCTTGAAAACCTGCAAGTCACTGCTCACCAAAGCATCTTTCCATCGTCCTATCCAATCGTAATGCTCCCTTAGAAGTCCAACACGAATATGTATGGCCTTGAGTGATCGGACATGCCGATGTCAACAAAATAATCCCAGCTCCGAAAATTTGTCAGTGTACGTAGCTCAGCGCAATAGTTTTGACCACTTCATTGGTGAAGACTAGTTATCACAACAACAGGAGCTAGGGAAACAATTCTGTTCGAACAACAAGTTTCTTTACAGACACGTGAATGGTCTTTGAAAGTTGCAGTGCGGAATCACACCACTCACTACAGTTGGTGGATATATACACATCGAAAAAGTTTCGGCCAACTCCTTACGGGCGCAAGCCGTACAAGCCTCAAACATTATATTTGCTTCCGTTACCATACCCTCAGTGTTATCCAGCATCGCATTCATAGCAGAAATGGTGCTGAAAGAGCTACTGTCCTTATGTACACATAGCTCCGTTGGAGTGCATAACCTTCACCCTAAAACACTGCGGGTAGTAGCCATGCACCTATCCCATACACTTGCCGGATTCTGTCAGCGTCGTCTAGATGAAAACATGGTTCTGTCAACGTGGAAATGAGGTATTAAAACCCACATTCACATGGGAAGAAGTCAATCTGACCCTGCCAATTACCGTCCTGTAACCCTTCTCCCTTGCTCTCCAAAGTTATGGAAGTGATCATCGCGGAAGTACTGAGAGGCTATCTGGAAAGCTCCGGCATAATTGCGCTGGATCAACACAGGTTTCGTCAACATCGATCATGTACCACGGATCTGCTCATAGCATGTGACAACTGGACCAAAACAGTGGATGAGGGGACAGGAACAGATGTTAGGTACTTGGACTTTTCGAATGTCTTCGGTCGCTTGGATCATCGTATCTTCCTGCACAAACTGCAGCTCTACAGCATCCGTGATCCAGTATTGGGATGGATTAGTAACTCTCTGTGAACGGCAATTGGAGGTTACCGTTCGGAGATCTCTGTCCGACTCGATCCGAGTGGTATGCAGCGTACCGCAGTGTTCTGTATTTGGGCCTCGCGTGTTCCTAATTTTAATCAACAATCTAGAGAGAGGTATCACCACAAAATCTCTACTTTTTCAAACGACGTTAACATCTGTCGGGCGATCAGGGAATGGACGACCTCGAGATCCTCCAGGCGATTTAACTGAAACATGGCATTTATCAGTGAGGAATGCTGTCATTCAATGTGGACAAGTGCCGCTTTGTCCACATCCGCGAGCGAAACATCTATATCGATAAACTTGGGGGGACACGATCTGCAGACGCGCTCTCAGGAACGTGCCCTCTGTGCGCTGGTACAGGACGAACTCGGGTGTTCCAGACAGTCAGAATCAGCTTCAAAAAGTGGTAACCAACATGCTGGTCTCTTGCGGAGGGCATTCAGGGATTTGGATTCATCCATCTTCTCCCTGATGCTCAAAGCTTACCTTCGTCCCCACGTCGAATACACAATCCAGGCTTTGCATCCTTCGCTAAAGCATGATATTACAGCACTGGAAACTCCCAAACGTTGAGCAATAAAATTTGTCAAGAGACTGCGCAACCTTCCGTACCAGCAACGACTGATGACACTTGGAACGCTCAGTGGACGCTAGCGGCTGCTACGGGGAGACCTCATATTAGCCCACCAGATACTGAGCGACCCCACTCACGTATGTCGCCACCGACTGAAACTCAGCCCGAACATCACCCTCTGAGGCAATAGCCTGAAACTGAGTGAACAACACAGTCGTCTGGGTTATCGATGAAGTTACTTCTCCCTCCGGGTCTGCCAACCCCAGAACGCCCTTGCCAACTCAGTTGTCTGTGCACCCACATTTGCTATATTTTAAAAACGATTAGGTATTGAATTGGACGCTCTACTCTATGTTATTTTAACGGATATTCTGTATTTATTCTGGCTACCTAGGGGTTTTGGAATTATGACCCACACAGACGCATGTAAAGATGGCTGTTGAACTGCTGGTTGAGTTTGGCAATTTGGTTGCAAACGTTTCGTCAGCAATCGAGGTGACATAATCAGTGCGTAATTGAGTGGCGTGCAGTAGTGTAGAGTAGCTTCGGTGAGAGTACCGAGGCTCTTCTACACTACTCTATGCTATTGCGCGCCAGTCAACTACGCACTGATGATGTCACCTCTATTGTTGACGAAACGTTTGCAACTAAATTGTCAATCTCAGCGAACAGCCATCGGAACAACCTGAGCTACTAGTCTTCAATTCTATAGGCAAGACGCATGTAAATGGGTGCAGAGGGGTGAGCAATTTACTTGTTATTTGAGTTTTAACCATCACAACTTTCTGTTTGATTTTGCCTCTACCTTTTCTCTCTCCCATAACCGTCCTTTATAACACAATTACTCTATCACTTTGCCCCCTTATGAAATATCTAAATCGCAATTTCTTCTATTACCAACCTTCGAGACATGTAAATCCTGTGCTCTTTTATCCGTAATATACCGTTGTGCCCTGTCAGTATGTAATAGGCCTGAAGCCATTGACTAAGATGCTTAGAAAAATTCAGCAAAAACATTTCGTTTTTACGTAGCATCTGGATTTGACAAGTGACGTAACCTTAAAAAGTTTGGTGCCAACTCTCAGAATCCTCTCGACTAATATCCCATGTAACGATTGTATAATACGAACAGATCCTGTGGGATGGTTTGTGTGATGTATGTAAGTTGAAAAAGGCATTTCATCATATTCTCCAGGTTAACACACCTGAAGTTCCGTTTACACCGAGTTTGTGAGCACAATGTCTGTATGCGTCTTGCCATCACTCGATGAAAAGAAATCAACTCAACTGATGCAGATGCTGCAATGCATTGTTGAGTCGTTTTTAAAAAGTGCTATCATAAGTGCAAAAATGGCAAAGGTCGAAAGGGCGTTCTATGTTTAACGAATTCGCCGTCTACCAGGCGATCTCATCCCGGCTGATAGGGATCTTGAAAACCCCGGTCATGGCAAGATAATCGACCACATGTTAGGTTGAGATCAGAAAATAACAGTATCTCATCCCGCTAGGACATCATCTTGTATGGTTTTAAAGGTGTGCTCAATTTACCAGGAGAATTCGTTTCACCTCCCGCATCGTCGGATATGCCTCCGTCTAACTTTGCTTCCTCCCTAGCTCAACTCATACGTTCACTACGCCCCACCCCGCCCCGTGAACTGACTAAAAAGGTGCACATGCACAGCGGACTCTCTACCTACACTCACCTCTTCCTCCGCACCGACGCAGTGCGGCGCCCTCTCCAGCCTCAATACACTGACCCTTTCGGGGTTCTGCAACGGACTCCGAAACATTTCACTTTAGACCAGAATGGTCACCGAACAACGGTGTTCATCGACCGCCTCAAAGTGGCTTTCTTTGACGAGCCACTTGCAGCCCATCCTGATGCTCTCGCACAAGCACCGGCACCTGTGGTGACTACTCGAGCAATGAATAGCTCAAGACCTTCCGTAGCCCTGGACCCGCAACCTATCCCGCCGCAACCCCAAGCAACCGACCGACGCGGTAGACAGGTCAAACGTCCGGTCCGTTTTTCAGATTTTGTAAACGTTTACTATTTCCATGAACACGACCTTTTCGTCTTTAGTGGTTAGCCTGCGTCTCATTCGCAAACATTTTGCAAAATCAACAAAATCTCAACACATATTGAAAACCTAAAATATGTATTTGCTTTTATCATGCATGTCATGTTCCCTTTCCGGCATCAAGCCACTTACCCAACCCTTGCCCACCCCCTCTGAGTTATACCATCCAGAAACTCAACCGTCTGAACTGCCCAGGCAACCCCCGAGTGACTCGCCAGCCGTCCCAAAGCCCCCGGACGGCATTTTTACCCTCCCCAATGGAAGGCTAGTCACGGTCTCCTGGGACAAAAAAGAATACGCGTAAGGGGACAAGGAAAGTGCGCAAACCCTCCGCGCCCAAACCGGGAGGTGCTAAAACGCTCAAGAGGCAAGCGCCTGAGCTGGAAACCACCTGGGGATGCAATTCACTCAATGAGACATGAGGTGCTCTCGCCTTCGGTCCCAATGATTCCTGTCAACAACCGTGTGGGGTACAGCATGTGGAGTAAATACACCTCGTCGGGCGATTCTTACACAGACAGCAGTGTGATTTACAGAAACGTCACTGAATCCATCGCCGCTCCTTCCACCGATCGCATGCTTGATGATCTTGGTTGGCTTAAAATTTGAGGAACCAGACTTTTACCACCAGCTTTCCCTGGTGTTACCGTCAGGAAGCTCATCAAGTTGGGGAACGTTCCGATAGGTCAACCAAATCCCCGACCACGTCTACTTAGGATGGTTCTCTCCACCCCAGAAGAGCGTAGGGCGTTACTGCGATTTGCCTTCAAGCTCAAAGGTACCAGGGTTAGTGTGCAACCAAGTCTTCTGTTAGCGGATAAGTTAAAGTTAAAGGAAGTCATCAGAGACCTAAAAGCCCGGAGTGCAGCTGGCGAGCAAGGTCTCCGATTGGTGGACTTCCAAGTGGTCAGCCGGCGGTCCTTTTCCGTCCTACCAGAACCTATTCTACTTGCGCACAACCCAGGGCTGGTCGTGCCGAGGTCCTCCAAGTAGTATTTAGTAACGTGCGTAGCCTGAGGAACAAGATGTGCGAGGTGGGTCTGCTCGTAGACAAATCTAGTCCAGATATACTTGCTTTCACTGAAACGCAGCTGTCTGGGGAAATCACGGATGGCAAAGTATGTCTGCCTGGCTACGCAATGTTCCGCGCTGACTGCTCCATTGGTTGTCAAGGGGATGGTGTAACTCATTATGTGAGTTATCACATCGACGTATTGAGGACTAGCGTCTATCAGTCTCTCGACAAATCTGTTGATGCTCTCGCAGTCTTTGTGTTTCCTAGGTTAAGGTTACGGTCTTGTTAATGTATAGAAGCCCTATGAGCACCTCCAATGGAATCATTGAGTTTATACGCACTGCGAACATGTGTATGGTGCTATGAGACTTCAATCTCCCAGAGGTTTTTTGGGCTGATCTATCTTGCAGTTCGGCGCTGGGACCGTTCGGAACAGAAATGCTGGACTTGACGCTGCAGGTACCACTACACCAGTTCGTGGACCTCCCCACTAGGTACATGAGCAATCAGCAGCCGTCCAATTTAGATCTCGTTTTTGCTAAGTCATGTGACTTTGTGACATGACATTACTTACTATTCGCCTCTTGGCACCAGCGATCACGTTTTCTTGTCTTTCCCTTATCGGGCCTTGCTAAGTTACTAGAAGTTGGTATCCGAACATTTGGGCCACAAACTTACAAGCGATGCGGAATAAGGCTGGGTCATCGTCTTGTGTGATATCTGGGACCGACACCGTTCACAAAGCCTGGGAAAAGCTTAATGCTCACCTCGTCGATATTTCTGCACTTCACATCCCACTGGTGAAAAGAAGGAAATCGAGAGCGCAGCCTCTGTGGATAGATTCCGCGGCGAAGTGTCTGCTAAAATGTGGTCCAGACGCTGGCGAGCATACCGAACAGCTCCATCTAACATCACGTTTGACAAGTATCGGTTGGTCCGAAATGAGTGCAAGCTACATCGTGGATTGGCCCCGCTTCAGTATGAAAAGGGCTTAGCTGATACTACCTCTAGAAATCCCAAGAAATTCTTCGCTTACGTTAAACGACACTGTGGTGCAAAGTCGCGTATACCTCCATTGCTTCGAGGAGATGAGACCCATGCCTATAGAGACTATGACAAGGCATGCGTGCTTGGTGAGCAGTAGTCAAGCGTCTTTGTCCGCGAAACAAATACGCATGCAAAAAAGTAACTTCAAGGTTCTCTGAGGACTGTCGTTTGGATGAAATTCCTGTAACTGAGTTCCAAGTTCTCCGGTTGCTAAGAGAGGTGAACTCAACTAAGTCTAACCGGCCAGATTCTGTTCATCCAAACTTGTTGCACGAATTGGCAGTGGAACTCAGTGGACCTCTGACTTGTGTGTTTCAGAAGTCACTCAACAGCTATATCTAACCCACCGAATGGAAGAAGGCTGTTGCCTGCCCGATTTCCAAGTGCGGTGACAACAACCTACCGGCTAATTACAGGCCTGTCAGCTTGACTAGCGTGTTCCCTAAGTTACTGGAAAAGTTAGTACTAGATATAGTGGAGAACCATTTGAATAGATTTAACCTGCTTAGCATCGAGCAACATGGTTTTCACAAAGGATTTTCATGTCAAACGAACTTGCTGGTAGCTCCTGAGACCTGGACTGGAGCCGTAGACAGTGGACAGGCGGTGGACATGGTGTTCATTGACTTCAGCAAGGCCTTTGACACTGTCCCCCATTCGAGACTCTCACTGAACTTGAGGTCTTATGGAATATCTGTTCGCGCTCTCCAGTGGGTGTCAGCTTTTCTGGATGGACGGTAACAGTGTATTCGTTTGGGAGCAGTCTTTCGTTTCGATAAGCTGTTCTTAGCGGCGTTCTGCTAGGCGCTGTCCTAAGTCCGCTGCTGTTCGCAGTCTATGTGAATGACTTGACGGGGGAGCCATAGGTACCATCGCTCTTAACTGGAAGAAGGTGGCTAGTAATTGTTTCCGGATGTTGTGGTTTATCCGTCGTTCTTTCAGGACCCTAACTGCTAATGCGTTTGTGCGGCCCCACCTAGAATATTGTGTCCAACTCTGTTCACCATGCCTTGTCCGGGACAAAATGGCAATAGAAAGGGTGTTGCGTGTCGGTACTAGGTTGGTCGAGGGGTCACGAGGACAAACGTACCCGAACGCCTACTTATTTTGAGGATGCAGTCAACGCACTATCGAAAGATTAGAGGGGGCCTAATCCTAACCTACCGTATTTTGTCTGGGATGGTTGGCCCTGATTTGTCCTGACTATTTACTCCTGCTAGATTATCTGGTCTTTGTGGATTTTGTATGAAGCTGGACAGACAGCGGTCCGATCGAGTTAGAGCGGATGCACGGTTATCGTGTCGAGTCGTCGAGCGCTGGAAATCTCTTCCAGAAAATGTTGTCAAGACAGTTACGGTTAAGGTGTTTAAGCCTCAACTAGATGCTCTTGGGTGGCAACATGAAACTTTTACTTTTTCCTGACTAATTCTCATCTTCATACTTCGATTCTGTTTCCTGTACTTTCACTCACCATTGGTATTATCCTCTTCTGTTAAATGATTTCTCTTACCCCTTACCTTCGATTTTTCTTCCTTTGTTACTTCACGTAACCGGCATAGCAGGGACAGCTAACGTAAGAAACGTGGGTATTAAATTGGTGGATCAGGGTGTTCTTTTCGGGTGTTTTCGTTTTAGATCCATAAAGAAGACGGAGCATCCCTATCGACTCCTGGATCAACGACCCGCTCAAGAAAGAACGCTTACGGGATTCATCCTATCGTTCCAGTCCTACCTGAACTTGAACTAGTCCAGATGTGCGTCCCTTTTCAAGGTATGTGATGGACATATTCACCGAAACCACCTCGGTTCTGTTGGTCATATCGGCACGGAAAAATATAAAATGGTAAAACTTCCATGCAATATATGCTACATGTGCACGTTATTTTAATTCACTTACCGCATACGGTTGTATGGGAGCAGGCATTGCTTACAAAAATGAAGGTGAGTGCTAGTCCAAATATCATCTTCTAGAGCTGAGAAAAGGCGTGAGCAGATGCAGTTCTGCCAGTCGAGAGAATATGATTTGCCTTAAGTTCAGATTGGACGGCAGCAGTAGTTGAATACGGTGAGTGCACATTCTTGATGGGATTGCTCAACAGGAACAGACAATGTGATCGGAAGGCTTGAAAAATCTCAAGCGGAACACCAGAAGCACACCTCGGTCAGCCAATACCTGCTCACAGCTTGCAATGGCAGTAGCTATTGTACCGGTTACATGATGCAATCAAGATATAGGCAGAAAAGTCGAGGAATGCTCGATGGAATAAAGATGAATAACGATGCGTGAAAAAAATTCAGAATAAAATTGAATTTGGCTAAGGGCAGTTGGTTTGAAGGAGGGAAAATTGCATGCTACCACCCACCAGCGTCAAACTGACGCTAGAATTGGAGTTAGAAAGGTCATTTTGCCACGTAGACACTTATGGAGCTGAGGAATTGCTTTTTTCACAACAGGAATGCACGATTCAGGCTTTCGCAATCGTTAAGCACAGAAGAATATACACTGACGTTAAATATTGATATCGCCATCACAGGCATTGACGTGTGGTCAGAAAAGCTTTCTTTGGAGCAGCACCGCAATTGGCTCACCACTGTTCGCGTGATGATTCTAAGGGACCACGACCGGCCCAGCAACTAAATGACCTATTTGTTCCTCTCGAAACACCGACTGTGATTCCATCCCAAACTACGGAATCCAAAACGGCCCTGGCAACCTCACGGTCAGAGAAAATTTCGTCGATTGAGACGGATGGGACAAACAATGTTGTTGTGTCTAGCTTTCATCACTTGGGATCATGTCTCGGCTAATTCATCATCATAATAAAATTAAGCAGTGCGTCCGCGATCACACGCTGTGTGTAAACACCTTGACCGGTAACCCGATGTCACTTGCATAGAGAATGTGGAAGCAGAATCCCAGGGATTGATGACAGCTATCTATTGTGAATCCGGTGATGTACCCCCACATCGGACAACTCCCTCGTCAGCTGTTCACAGTGGGGAGCAATATCTCCTGCACTATCATCCACGATCAGCATCTCCTCCGTACTTTCTCCTTGACCCACATGGGGATGACCTCTAAACCGCTGCCGAATACGCACATGATTTGCGTCAACTACTCTGTTTGGACAGAATTTGTCCATCTGACCGGAGTCAGTCGGACCGTGAATTCGATAACTGGCTCATGAGTGAAAACTGGCCGTCATCCTGGTCTGTTCTTAATTCGGTGGCAACCCACATTTAAGCGATGTTCACATGAAGCGTGAAGTCCACGCGATCAAACTACGGGTTAAATGTAATGGTAGGTGTGGTCTACGAAATCATTCATGCGGACGGTTTGTCCGCATTTATCCATTAGCTATACTTAGTGTTTGATTTTGCCACCGAACATGGACAGCTTTCCGGCAATCCTGTAGGAATTCAGTGAACAAAACGGGCAACATGCAAGTATAGCCATAGTAACGAGTTTTGGGGCTCAGATACAGATGCATGTTGGAGAAATGATCAACTGCGGTTATGGTAGATAACGTTTAAGCTGGTTTGTTAATAAGTCACCCGAACCAATGGTTACAGAGGATCACTTGACATAGCAGGCAGTCGTGTGGTGAACATCTTTAATGCTATCAGTGCTCAGGGCAGCGGTTAGGAAAAAATAAGTAAGTAAGTAAGTAAGCTAAGTAAGTACGTTAGTATGTGAGTGAGTAAGTAAGGAAGCAACTAAATGAGTGCAAAGTTGGACTTGGAGTGAGTGAGTGAGTAATCAAGGAAGTAAATAAGAAATATGGAAAGAAAGAAATTAGCTAAGTAACTTCAAGTTCAACTGCAGCTAGAAACTATTTATTTATTCCTCAAAGATGCGAAAAGCTGTTCCCTAAAAGGAACAGAGAAACTTTTGTTACATCCTTTTAATCTTATTGCGTTAATAATTTTCAAGCATAAACATGGGTGCAAAATTCAAATTTGGACGACACAAAATGATCAAAATTGTTCTGCTGTTTTTTACCTGTCGTTGAACCAAGGTCCTTCCCACACACATCACAGCTGTTCGGGCCGAGAGAAATATAAAATGAGATGCTAGGGGCTGTGGTCCAAACTGTAATGTATGTGTGCGTTTTGAAAATATATTCAAGTACCATCGATATCGTTTCCAAAGCGTTGTCTGGGGATCGTGATGCCCCAAACATATTAAGCACGTTTTGGACGGTTAACTTCCAAATAACCACAAGCTTAAAATTGCGCAGTGCACAGTACGTTCTGATATCTCTCAGAAGTTCGTGCCAAATCTTTGAGTAGTGGATAAGAAAGAAATCTTCCCTGATTCTGTTGAAACTACACCCTTCACAAGCATTGAGCAAACAGAATGTTGTCGGTGATAAAAACCCCACCCCAAACTACAACACCTAGATCCAAAGTAATATACCAGCGGCAGACCTGAAAATTCTGCGTTGAATAAGGGAAAATGATACCCATACATTGTTGAGTTCCATGTGCAGTATTGAAGCATTGACAGTTTGTAAGTCGACGAATATTCTCAGCTTGGACGAGGGTTAACGTCGAAACTAACTATCAGAACAAAGTGAAACTGGTGGAAGTTATGCCGCTTTTATCTTATCAAAGCAATGGAAGGAATATGGTTGATTCTAAGTTTGTTCCAGGTTGTCGAATTCGATAGCTGTTGGAAGATATTTTGAATCGGTCGAGAAATCATGAGTTAAGTAAGGTTGGGAAACAATGGTGTAATTGTAGGGCAAGATTTCACTTTTCAAACCGCGGGGTTATCTAACGACCAGACGTTTACGCTAGATCTGCCTCGACCCAAATCGACTCTGCCTTGGTCTACAAACCGCATAGAGATTGTCGACTAGGACCGACGTTTCTACAAGCCTTCTAAAGCTAACTTGAAACTAGGGAATGATTCAAATAACTTCGAGCGTTCGTTGGTTGCCTTACACGGCCACTGGTCCTACAAACAGGTTCAGATTTACTAGCAACTATTGTAATATAGTCAACTAGTAATACAGATTTTTAAATGAAACGAGTGCAACTGATTGTCATACGGTCGCAACTTATCGACTCTGGCTTCACTCGCTGTGGTCATTCCAGTTCTTCACGCACATTCTTGCGCGTGCGCTCTTTGGAACCAGTTCGACGAGCGCTACTCTGTGCTCTCCATTTCTTGGATCTAGCTTGTGTGGGTCATATTGTTACTCACATTCTCAGCTTCAGCATATTCTTCACCGAATTCTGCTTGTGAAAGCACATCACTCCTGATCTTTTTGAGAATAATTTTGGTCTCGTTCGGTAGAAGAAGCTGTGGACTCTCAAACGACCCTGCAACCATCCCTACAGAAGGGAGCATAGCAAAGGTACTGGACATTTTGCGTTGTTCTCCCACCAAACATCGCGTCCGAGACACTTAGGGTAGCTTGCTACCGCTCCGCGTGCATCGTCGTCTAACGCGTCTTCGTGTGCTTGCGTGCGCACCGCTGAAACCTGCTACCTGCGAGCGACCGCGAGAGTAAGGGAGGAATTGAGACAGTCTCATGTCTCGGTGGCCGGACCCTAACCCGGACCAGTCAATCCAGGGTCCTGCGTAGGACTAACCGTTACACATTCAAGTGCCCGGATCAGCGCTACTAACCGAGCCGCGGTGCCTAAAGGCGCCTCTGGAACGTGCAATAAGATGGTCAAAACAGGAGATTCCTATGGAAATTGCTTAACTTATTTTCATGTGCAATGCGGGATAAGCAAAGCAAGCGAGTGCAGGCTAATCAGCAGCAGGCTTGACTTCTTTTGGTTCTGTGCGAAGTACGATACCGTCCCACTAGTTAACATAGTAATTGCAATGTAAATATGCATGACTTGCCGAAGTTGTTGAATATATGTTGGGCACCAAACTAGCTTCAGTAGGAACAAGCATAGCAGAATGTCTGACACAGGCCTTTCCACCGAACTTCACTGCAAGAAAA
>CALYDF020005376.1:0-14418 GCA_944474145.2 Dicrocoelium dendriticum | reverse complement strand
TACCGAAAAAATGGACGACCTCAGGTGGCCCCGATAAGTTCGCTTCCGGAATCAAAACCACCTCATTATTACCATTAAATAACACTAATTTTTGTTCTCTATTGTCAGCTATCAGCGGCCCTGGTCAAAGCAGTCCGGCTGCATATTTGCTAACAGATGTTATGATAAATGGAGCTTCTAGTCAACGTCCTTAAACGGATGTTGGTACTAGCTCCCATTGCGACTCTCCATAGCTTGTGACTAGATCACAGCTTAATGTTTGGGTGGTTGTTACAGAAATACCTCACTAGCATGACTCCAATGTTGCGTCATTGATGAAGTTGGTCCATGCAGAAATTCAGGTTACAAGTGAGCGCTTGAGCACGACGGACGCGGCAATTTTAGTGGCAACGTTACGAGTTCTCCAGCAACCATGCTTAGTACAAATGCCTAGCTTAGCGGAATTTTTTAACAACATCTAGGCGCGCAAAATCACCTAAGCCAGTTGCAAATGCGTGACCTATATTTACTAAGGACAGGTCTGCTTGCCGTATTATGTAAAAGCGTGTTTTGACCGAAGTTGCTGAATCAACTAAAGCGGGCGACGTCAGTGTGACTTTGCCTTCGAGGGCTAAGGTTGCTTTGCAAGCCAAACCTACTAAACGTGTGGCAAATTTGAGCTACCCTATTGGGTTCTACGCAAAAGAGAACTTTAAAAGTGCGGTTGACAGCGCCGAACAACTGTGGCAAACGCTGCTACATGTTTGGTACACTACTTCTTTTAGTGTGAGGAACAAGTGGAGGGAGCCTGCGATGTGTTTTACGTCTGCCGACGTTATTACGATCACAGGGACCTGGCTCCCACAAAATGAGGCGCCAAACGATGGTCTGTTATTCGACTTCGTCGGGTATGGACAAGGCTGTCCTGGGGATCCAACTGGGCTGGAGTGTTCTGGTTAGCCTTTGGGACTGGTAAATTTTGTGGCAATTTCCCGTTAAGTTATCGAAATGTTCAGTTTTATGCGTTGGTCCGCATGACACACCGACGCGTTAGTTGTTTGGCGGCAACAAGGTACCGTGAGTTTAACGCCAATCTGTCCTCGGTGCCTTGCTGCCATCAGAAATTACGTCCAGTGCACACTGTACGACATCTGCTCGCAAAGGTTCAAACTTGTTGTGGATGATCCGCAGGTCATTCGGAATCATGACCACCAAAATGTTCGTTAGACTAGGTTGGCGATAAGGTGACAGCTGAACTAATCCTGCGGTCCCGGACGAAAACGGTGCATGGAGTAAAGAAGCTGGCGTACCCGGAGAGGCTACGAAAGTTGGATATGTGTTCCATGTATTACAGGCGGCGTTAGGGCGCCTTGGTCCTCACATATCGTGTACTGATGGGTCCGATTGGTCCTGATTTGGCTGTACTGTTTCGTCGAACTCGAGCGCCAGCCCATCGTGGCCACCAGTAAAGTTTCACAAAACCCGGCCTGACATGGTTCGGGCGGCTTTTCGGTTATCGCGTAGGGTCTTAACTTATCGGAACGCACTGCCTGCAGGGGTGGTGATGACAATGAGGGCGAACGAGTTTGCGCATCGACATAACGCTGTTGGTTTGCAGTTTAAATTCTTTCTTCATGTCTTAAACGTTTACTCGTCTACTACGGCCTAAGCTTCTTTATATCGTTTTAGCTTACGTCTTACCATTATCTACGAAATTCAGTAAGCTTGTATTCTCCTCTGTTTCCTCTCCTTTATTGACACTACTGTTATCTTTACTCTTTATGTAACCGGCACAGCGGGGAATGCTATTGCCGTGCACGTGAGCATTGTTTGATTGGCCACGTAGAACGTGTGTGTTGATTTTGCTCTCCTTTGCCACATCAGGGCACTGGTTTCCTTATAGCTCAACGACGTTCTCGACGGTGGAACATTTGCGGGAATCCCTTACTGTTCCGGTCTCACTTGAAATCGCTTATAAGGTGTCACTACAGTCACTGAAAAGCTTCGATTACCACGTGCATGCAAATTGTTAAAATTGCTTCTTGTTTTCTGAGGGTCAAGGGTAAAGTTGAAATAATTGTTTGTGTTTATAGGAGACCGTCCGCAGCGCGCGGAGAGGACAAGGAGCTCGGTGACATGCTAGAACAAGCTGCGCTTTCTGCGCCAAATTTTGTGATGGTAGGCGACCTGAACCCACCACATGCCGACTAGGAGCATGCTATCCATATGACGGACTTTTGAAGGATAACTTAGTTAGTGGGTACAGGAAAACGCCCTTGTGCAGCAACTAAATTTTCCAACAAGGTTAGGTGGCGTGAACATCTCCTTCCTTAGATGTTGTGAACACCAAGTATAGTCCCATGTCAGCCTTATATATTGAGTATCCTATAGGTAAGAGCAATCATTTCGTCTTCTCCTTATCAATTTGCTTACCGCGACTCTCAGCTGAATCCCACTGACGCAAAAACTAAGCAGGGCTAATAAAACGCTTCTAAGTGATGGAGCCTCACCCATTACCTGAGTGCCTGAACAATAGAAAGCAATGTTCGAACTGCGGTGGCGTGTGCTTAATCTTGGCATCACGCAGTTGTTATATTTGTTCGCTCCTCTGCGCAGGTGCCATTCATACAAGCCTCGCTGGTGGCGCCGACGCATTGATCGGGTGTTGAAACGGCGGGATATTCATTGGAAGTGGTATTATGCTTCTTGTGGTTTCTGCAGGGGGCTTGACTATAAAAGAAGTCGAAATTTGGCGGTCAATCTGCAGAGGCTGGCCAAATACTGCTACGAGCTTAGGCTGGCGCAAAACGCAAAAAGGAACCCAAAGCGTTATTACAGCTACGTCTAGCCTAAACCCTCTTTGAGGGAAGCAGTTTGCAACTAAATCACAGAAGATGGGTAACAGGCTAGAGGAGACCTTGATAGGGCGCAGAAGTAGCGGCGCAACTTCCAGGGAGTTCACCGAGGGGACAATAGTATTTCAATGACCCTGTCCTAGCATCGCGTAACTGAGTGCACATTGGACGGAATCATCATAACTGCTTCGGATGTCTTCTGTGTATTCAGGTCCTTAAGCCCGTGCTAATCACCTTGCCCCAACAAGGTGCATACCGCTATTGTTAAGCAGGTTACCGGTACACACCAGCTTCCTATTCCTGAGTTGTACTACGTGTTTCTTCGTGACCGAAGGATACAACAGGATTGGAACGAAGCGGTTGTTGTGGCGCTTCTTTAGGTTGGTACTAATTCTTCTCCACAAAATTACCGGCCTGTTAGTCTGACCACCCTTCGTTGCAAGTGTCCCTGGAAGAACATTAGGAAACGAACCTACACATCATGCTTCTAATAAATTGATCGGAGCAGCACAGCTTGATTTCGTCAAGGACAAGCTGTCGTACCAACCTGTTGGGTTTCCTTGATGAACTAACTCGGTGTCTCGTTGATGGCTTACCGTTAGGCGTATTTTATTTTGACTTCAGTAAAGCTTTTGCTTCGGTGAACCAACGTTTCTTGTTAGAACGAGGTCCTGGTTTGGAATCCCACCCCAGCAGCTTTCATGGCTGTCAGCATTCCTTTCCGTTTGGACATTCCGTGCCATGGTTGGCGAAGTTATTCCGACAGCAGTCGAGTTCCCCAGTGAGCAGTACGCGATCCTTTGCTATTTCTCGTGCTTTTAATAACTTGGTCCCTGTACATGGAGATCACTCCTACAGTGTCGCAGACGAATTGAAGCTTGTCATTAGGGGAGACAGTGCCTCGTTATCTAGAGATTTGGCTGCCGTTCTTAGTTGGTCAAATTTGTGGGACTTACCACTTAACACCAGCAAAGGTCAACTCCTAACAGGGCGTGATGGAAAGTTTAAATTGTATACATCTATTGGGTCCCTAACACTGCAGCATGTCACCGAGGCACTTGATCTAGGGGTCATCGTGACTAGTGACTTTAAGTCCTCGGCACCGTGCGGGCATGCGGCTAATAAAGTGCGACAGGGATTATTTCGTCGCACGAGAGTCCTGAGGTGTACCAAGCCAGATGTCTTCCCATATTCAAATCTGTGGTCAGACCACATCTGGAATACTGTGTTCAGGCATGGGCATCATACCTGCAGAAAGATATTACTTGTATTAAGAATGTGCAAAGCCTAGCCACGCGAATGATAGAAGGCCAGCGCGGGTGACACTATGAAAATCTGTTATCTAACTAGGGTTTGTTCTCAATGAGGAGGCGCAGATTAAGTGGTGAATTAATAGCGAGGTTCAAAACCATATAATGTCACAGTGGTCTCAGGCCAACCGCTTTGTTTAAACCAGCTACGTCAAACAAATATACTGGCCGTTGCACTGAATTGAAGCATCCTAGGTGTAGGCTGGATTTACTAAACAGCTTCTTTGCCACCCGAGTTGTGCCTACTTGTAATAAAGTTCATTCTGCTCTATTAGCATGCAAACTGTAGAGGAATTTAAACGTAGCCGAGACAAGATTGGCTGGCCTTGTTTCCCAAATTTCCTGGAGCTTAAGTCAATGTTTCGAAATCTGCTTACTAGATTGCTGTCTGCCATGCACTTACTACTGTTTCTTCACCATTACAGAATCAAGAATATTCTATCAAGTCACAGTGCAGGAGCTTTTCCGCTTACTGGCATACAAAACATGACAGGTGTTAAGCAGAAGCCTGTTTCTTTCCTGGATCCTCTCCTGCCTGTCCTGGCCTGCGCACGTTCCTTACACTTGCGTTCCCAGATGTGTACTTCACGTGCAATATGGAAGACGTAGCAAGAAATTAGAAGAAAAAAGGAAGGATAGTCCTCTAAATGGAGGACTACAGCAAAGAGTGATGCGGATGACAACGTATGAACTGAAACGTGGAAGATGAATATGGTCAGGAGGAGGAAAATGTTTCGCGTTGCCACCCAAGAACGTCTAACTGCTGCTCAAAGCCCTTAACCGTAGGTACACTGACTACACTTTCTGAAAGCAAGTTCCAACGCTCGTTGTCTCTACGCGATAACTGAGATTCCGCCCTTAACCTGTGGGAACTCGGCTTGTGTAGCTTCATGGGATGACCTCGAAGACAAGGCACAATAGCCTGGCTAACTAGCCAGCTCAAGTCCGGTCCAACCTTCCCTGGTAACATCCACAGAGCAAGCATTAGATCTCTTTAAAGCCGTTGGTAGTGCATTGAACACAAACTTAAGCTAAGTAGGCTCTCGGGATACGAGTTCCTCTGTGACCCCTCAACCCAGTTGGTACCTATTCTCAAAAAAAGCCGGAGCACCAATTTGTCCAAGGCAAAGCAGGATAAGAAAGTATGGATGCAATATTTTAGATAGGACAAAACGGAAGCTGAGAACAGCTTCACAAGTATATCTGCAGTGTAGACCCCGTAAGAACGGCGTACTAACCACAACATTCCGTGACTCCTACTTGCGGGCTTCCTCTAGTTGTCACCGGAAAGGATCGGAATCTGGTCAGCTGATAGACGTGGTTGTGCTACGGGGCCTTGTGAAGAAGATCCAAGCTACCTTATGCAAAGTAGTCAGTAGAAGAGACCGAGTGAAATATACGTAACAGGTTGAAACCTTTCATGGTAAGAAAGTGGGTGCGGTTGTGGTATAACTTAAGGTTGACATTGTGCAGCGGTCGCGCATCCTTCTTGGGGGTTCTTATGTAGTCTGTAAATGAAAGCAAGAAAGCTGGATTGTTTGGCGGTTAGTACGAGCTAGCTTTACGTGTTGCCTGGCGACTGGAGGGCAGTGTTTGTTAAACTGCTGCAACTGAGGGTGAGGTTATAGTAAATTGCGACGCAGCCACTTGGGTTGCGCGATTAGAGCGGAGAACTGATATGTAAGGAAGGTGGATTTCACCGTCGATTAGTTCATCGGAGAACCAGGTTTCCGTCGTGGCTATTAGGTCCGCTGGCGTTGACAGAACCCGGGCTTGGTGTTCCGGAAGTTTAGGCAAGAGGCCCTGTACGTTCGTTTAGATACAGGCGAGACTCATTTCGCTGATGTGCGTGGAAGTAACTAACGTGCTGCCTGTCAGCAGATGATCGGTAGTGTACCTTTTGTTTAGGTTTAAAGGAGTGGAGCCATTGAGGTTGGTAGTTGGGGAGGCAAGGAGCGGGTCTTCGGAGCACAGCTGGGTGCTGGTCCCTGGTCCGTTTAAAAACTGAAGGTTGCAATGTGTATGTGAGTAGATTACTCCAGGCGGTTGGTCCAGTGATGAACCGTCAGTGGACGGTTTGGTCATTGTGACGGTACCGCGGGGCTTTTTCTGCTAGGGGTCTGTAGGAAGCTGTGCGCAGCGGCCCCGGGTGTCCCTCAGGGCGAAGACTATTAGCTGGTGGTGCCCGGCTTCTCTTAGCATACCAGGTGGTGCGGGAATCGGTTGCCATGCTAGCGGTAAGGTGTCACTATCAGAAGATGGGGGCTCTTCCTGTATAACTCGCTGGATGGAGTGGGCTTTGAACATCCGTTCTGCTTACGTTGATAATAGCTAGTGTTTGCTGAAGGAACCGCCATTAATTACCGTCTTGCTTTTTTCGTGGTTGTATGGTTGCGTCAAGGGCATGCAGTTCTGGAAAGTCATGCACTATGATGAAGCACGGTTGAGTGGGTAGCGTCAGTTGCGGCCTGCTTGAGGCGCGCATTGCGCCAGGGATGTCGGGGAAGTACGAATACGGTAGCTGCCATGAGACGCGTTGTTTCGGAGTAGGTGTGCTGACAACGAGATATTCCCCATAGCAGGGCCTGGCTGCAAGTTAACACTCAGTTTTGGTTTACCGGCGCTAGGAGATGAAAGGTGGCAGGTAAGTCTTGTGAGACTAATGCGTTTTGTTTCAGGGAGGTTTAATGCGCTACACATTGAGCTACACATAGTGGAATCATGAGAATGTCGATCCTGAAGTTGCGGGTCGTTGGACTTTAGCACATTTGTACATATGACAGAAGTAGGAGTAGGGCTACTCGTTATTCGCTTAGACGAATACGGATGCATGGCGATAGCACGCTTACTTGGTGTAAGGGTCTACGGCGGAAGCCTTGAGTGTTGGCGAGTGTTGGACAGATCAGCAGACGGTGAGCACGTGACGGTACGTGATTCAGGACGGTTTGGAGGTTGCTGTCGTCGTTTGACCAGGCCCTCGACTTTCCCCAGAAGGCTCGGTAGCTGTTCTTCCAGCTTAAGCAAGCGCACTTCTGAGCGGGCGTTGTTGCTAGGCGGCTCGAAGAATCGTGGTGACCGGGGCGACAGCGGCTGCGATTGCTTGTTATGCTGTGTGGCGGGCGGGTAAGTGGCAGACGAGATTACGAAAACCAAGCTCAGGGCAACTCGTAAAGAAAAGGTTGCTGAGAATATTAAACGGTAAATTACTGTTGCCGTTGTTGTATGGTACAAAGTAAATACGGTAATAAATTTACGAATTTTTTATAAATCGTGATGAGAAAGAGCAGAAACTGGAAGACCTACGACGTCGCGGACAATTGGCACAGTGCAACAGCAATCAGGCTGGCCACCAGCGGCACAGCAAACAATGTGGATTCAGGATGGTGAAGCTGTACGATTAACTGCATGGACGTGTTCGGGTTTGCGTATGGGTTGTACTTCCCAGTCCGGTTAACCTGAAATTCGGTGTTTTAAGGCACCAATATGATCGTCGCTGTTGGTAACCGTTTGGCACCAAATGAAACGCATGTAGGAGGCAATTGGTGAGCGACGTTTATAAATGCGAATGAGGATGAGTTACTGCCTGGTGGGTAAAATTCACTCACCTTCATGGTTTCTTCATTGGATAACAAAGAAATAAACTGTTATTTCTTTGGTAACTGTGAGTAGCTTATTGACAGTGAAAAGGACTGTCTGTTCATTAAAGCATACCTGTAGGAGCCTTTAAGTATAGAGCAGAAGATTCTGCTCAAGATTCTGGAAACCTCCTTGGCTTTGTTGTGCTACATAGAAGGGAAATAGAGGGTGACATGCAGCCTTGAAACTGCAAGTAATGAAAGTAATGCACCAGCTGTCTGGAAACAGAATTGTAAACCGTTGCACGACAAAGTTAAGGAGCTGACACGTGGCCTTCCCTCGGCTCTCTACACTCAATGCACTCAAGAAGTAATTGCACTAACAGGTAAAAAATTATCTGTCGTCTTGAGCCGAATATTTCGAGCTATCTGTTAATCTAACGCACTTACCTGCTTTATGCATGTCGGTTGAAAACCCTCGGTAGGACAAAGGATTGTATGACTACGAAAACTAATTCGGGGCGTCCTATAATTCTTAAGTTTGATATCATCTGCCGTTGTAAAACGTTGGCCTTATGCACGCCGATGCAGGTGCAGCAACCGCCGTTCGAAAATCATTTTCTTTTTCATTCATTGGATACATTGGAATGTGGAGAGCAGAAAGAGGACACTTTGTCAGCCTCGCAACCCGGTCTCGGTATATATTGTAGCCATTCGGTGAAATGAATTAAGTGTGCGGAAGATATTAATCTACAATAAGGAATAAAACAAATCGCTTAACTTATGTGCTTTTGAACGGCCTCCGGGATATGATAGTAGAACAGAAGAATGTCACCATGGCATACTACTTGTACTGCGGGCATGTGAGCAGCCATTTTATCCACAACGCAAGTGCATATAGAGAATCAAAGCTCATGGCATCACAAAATGTTTCAAATGAGTTTACTAACGTATTGAACGTTTTGTTAAGTCCAAAGCCCCAAAAATCTGGTGGGCAGTAACCCACGCCGTCTGTTACCAAGAACTGGTACAACTTGAAAGTGTAAGGAAATCTAACGACGAATAGCATAAGTAGTCAGGGCTGTTTGTACCTTGCGTTTCGTGCAAGAACACAACGTGCGGTAACCGCCGTATCCTTTAAACTTGCTTCTTACGAGCAAAGCATACTGCGTGATTATGCCTTTTTAGATTCGGTTTGCACGAAACCATCCTGTTCCATGCCCTGAAGGGCCTGTCGCAAATCGACTAGAAATAATACCATCACAGTTCACCTAAATGACATTGGCAAACCCACCCTGCGGCGTACATCACGAAATTCATTGCTGGTGGCGTGTTTCCCGAATGAATTCCCGATATATTGCTTTAGGTCCCACAATGGTGTCTTGGACCGAACTACGTCAGCAGATTGCTTGAATTCCCCTCCGTAAGTCGTCTGTTTGGAAGATGACTTTCGAAAAGAAAGCGGTTGCATGGATGATCGTAGACCAGATCGAAGGTTAGCACGTTTATCTTATGGCCATGCCGAGCAACCTTGAGCACTGCAACCGGTGTCTTGAGAACCGAATGAAACGGTCAACAGTATTATAAACCACATACTAGGTCCGCCGTATTCCTTTGCTGCTTGGTTGCGGTGCCTACAGCGCATGCATTTATAAACTGTGTGAACATACTTTACGCTATAATGCGCGCTTCTTTTACTACTACGGCAGACAAAATTGACATTGCTAAGATGCATAAATGACATTAACAGCAAGTAGAATGCATCAAAGCTATGAAACGATTGTCCGAAAATGATACTCGTGAAGTCAGCCTCCACGATTGCAATTCCAAATACCCGCTAAATAGACACCTTTTCTTTGACCTCACTTAAATTAGCAGTGAACCTCAGTTGCAGCAACACAGCCGCCTTTTTGGAAGTTGATTAATATAGTAGTATTTTGCGTGGCAAACTGAATGTAACCTAGTTGTTTATTGCCCACAGTTCTCGCAGTTCCTACTGTGTCATTACGCGGCACGGCCAATCGGCACATTGTCAACGCTTGTTTGGCCTTGAGCAGTCAAGGATGGACCAATAACGCGAAGTGAACAAGTAAATGTTTCATAACACTTGTTAGAAGCTAACGTGTAATACTCTCTGTAAGAAGGTAAAGGAAGCGCTTTGGAAAATGTGTCCATATATCCTCAGATACAGATACAGATGGGAGTGGAATGACAGACGCAGATTCGGATGCCACTGGGACTGCAAGGATAGGAAATTCCCCTGAGTGTTCCGTCTTGAGCGGACCGTTTAGCAAGGAAATGATAAGGTGGTACAAGGTCTTGACTGATATAAAACGAAATAACCGAACCTCGCCCTGGTCAACCAGTTATTGCCATAGCCATACCCGCGCGATTCGAACTGCAGTAAAATCTCTCACTTAGATTTGTTGCCTACAAATTTGGCTTTAAAGAGTTTTCTAAAGAGTCTGAGTGATAAAGCATTACTGTGTATCATCCATAATTTACAGCCGTCATCAAGATAGATTTCTTTGTCAGCCTATTCCGACCCGAACTTAATGTTGTAGTCAACCTGGTCCTATCAAGCTAAGTTCTTGTTTACCGAGCCATCTCTTTATGATATCAGAAAGCAATCTAGGGCCTCCTGCCTGCAATTCGACGCTTGAGCTGTTTTACTTACCTGCACGTAGAAATTAAAGCAAGAAATGAGAGTCTTGTGCCTTGCCCTCGTACCACAATTAATTTGCTGTCTGTTTCACATCGAAATTCATTTGTCGGCGGATTGATAGTCTTTGGTCCTACTCAATAGTCCCGTGAGTGTGCTTCATTACATTTTTATTAGTGTTTGCTACAATTGTGGGTTTACCATTGGGTTCGGTTTCTGTGCCTCATTGTTCCTTTTTATCCCTGCGCTTGTCAATTCTATCGTTTAGGTTTTATATATCCATACAATTGTCCATCAGTTTGCACTGCATGTCTCCCTTTTCATAAATCATGGTTGTCCTGTCTTTGTTCATGTCTCAACGTACGCTTCTTGTTGCGGAGGGCTTAGCTGTAGTTGAAAAGTAGAGAAAGAATTTAATGCAATAGGTATTATTTTGGTGCCATGGTCATTTTTGCGGTTGAACAAAGTGCCTATTGCATTACATTCTCTTCATCCCAACTCGGCATACATTAGCTTCATTGTTTACGCCTGGCGGAAACATGTTCGCGGTTACTAGATGATGGCCACCTGGTGCACCCTCGGAATATTGCTGCTGGAGAAGTGTTACTTACGACAACTACCTGCAGGGGCTCAATACGGCCGAGAGGCTGGTTTGGGAGCAGGGATATATTATTTAAGCACCGCGAGCAAGGATTGACTTGTTGCATGCACATTTCGAGCACTATGCGCCCTACACTGAGCTCGCCATGTGTAGTCAGCGATATGTGCTCAGTTACAACTGAGATGGACCGGTCATAGGAGAGACTAAAACCAAACCTAACTTGGATAGAAGGTTTGTTCAGATCGCATTGTCAATAAATCACAGCTAGTTTGCAGCAATCACCCCATCGGGTTGGTAGTTGGAGAAGTGTAAGTGGGCTGCAGAAGAGTGGCCTTGCGTGGTTGATCTCGGTAGCGTTTAAAGAGCTTTTTCTTCGTGACCAACTGCTCAACCGAGCCGGCCTATTGGTTTACCGAACAAATGGACGACCTCAGGTGGCCCCCGACAAGTACGCTACCAGAACCAAAACCACTTCATTATTACCACTAAATAACACTAATCTTTGTTCTCTTTTGTCAGCTAACAGCGGCCCTGTTCAAAGCAGTCTGGGTGCATATTTGCTAACAGATGTTATGATAAATGGAGCTTTTAGTCAACGTCCTTAAACGGCTGTTAGTACGAGCTTCCATCTCGATTCTCCACAGCATGTGACGAGATCACAACTTAATTTTTGGGAGGTCGCTACTGAAATACCGCACTTACATGACTAGGTGCTACTGCGAAGGCGTTTGCTTGCGTGGATATTGAGAGAAGAGTTGAGTGTCGTCCATGTTGACTGTGTGGTTGGATGGGTAAACATTGGGCCACGCATCAAGTTGAAAGCGTTTCACATCCGCTAGTCGCAGTGCCGGTAAACAGACCTTAGCGGCTCTTTATATGGAGAAAGCTTGCGAGGAGAAAACCCGCTACATCCCGGGGCACTGTCGCCTAACATTTGTTTGAACGGGTAGACCTAATAACCCATCTAGTGCCACGGGGAAGTCATATTTTCGTTGTCCCTTAAGCATCCTGATATTGCTGACAAGCCGGAAGCAAGCCATTGGATGCTCGACAAGCGGGATTACCAGTTAGGTAGTTCTGAACTGCTGCAGGTAGGTTGTGGTAACCATTATTCGAAGGCAGATTTTAGGCAGGACCTCTCTTTTCATCCCTTAGATAAGGGCTTGCAGCTGCTATTGACCAAGGTTAGTAGACAAGGAAGAGGGTAAGTGTGTTGGGGGCCTGATTTGAGGTACTTTTATCGTCGTAAGTTCATTCAGTCGCAGACCACCACGCCAGCTGGGAGTATTGGTACGTACCTGTTGGTACCTTCGGACTTCTGAGAAGAGAAGAGCAAAGGAGAGCAGCAATGGCCACCAAGGAAAGCTGTGACGTCAAGTATTGTGAATGTAATCCACATATATGCTGCCATATGATTACAAGGATACACGAGGAGCAAAAATAATATTCTGTATTTTGTGTTCGACCAACTAAATAATCTATAGGGGCAAAGGTTGCTTAATAACGGGGAAAAGGATTGTGTGAGGAGAAATGGTAGAAGGAGACAAGCGATAGTAAAAAAGGCAAACTAAATGGGGAAGTCAGGAAATGGGATAAATTTAGACATAATAGTTGCCTTAAACTTTTGATTTCAAGTTGGTTCGCGTCTATAGCAAGTGGATATGAAAAATCCGCCATTTGCCACGTCAAGGTGGGAGTGCGGAAAAAGATGCAAGCATAGGTTTGCTACACATATTCAGCACCAGCCTTTTAGGCTGGGCACCAGACAGTAGAAGGGTAGATGAGAATTCTCATCTGGATAAGTACAGTGCAGCGCTCATAATAATCGCAGAGCAATAAAAGGTAAACGTGGCCGGGATATACTGAGTGCCTTTCAACCTGTGTGTTGAGTAACTTACTACATTTTGACCATGTTGAAGTTCGAGTGCCACCCTGAATTCGTAAACAAAACTTTCCTTTATTTACTTATTTACAACCAACGCGGATGAGCCGAAACACGAGGTTCGTTACCATATCATCACTACGGGTCGACCTGCGTCACCGGAACCGCAACGTTTTCAACCAGGCCAAGTGCATGCAGCCAAACGAGAATTAGGGCACCTGCTCAATCTTGAAATCCTACACACATACAACAGTGGTTGGGCTTCCCCACTTCATCTGGTACACAAATAGACAGGTGATTGGCGCCCGTGCGGGGACTATCCGACACTCAACAGCATTACCCCCCCCCGATTACAGCTCTATTCCACATATCCATGACTTTTCATTGGGACTAGCAGGACAGTCCAGCTATGTTAAGATTGATCGTGTTGAGCTTATCCGCAATGCCCAAAGGCATCTGATGACCATGATAAAATGCCGTTATCACGCTTTTGGCTTATTTGAGTCCAACCGCAAAACTTTAGCCCTACTCAAGGCCACAGAGCCTTTCAGCCTTTCAGGAACCATGCCTTATGTGGTCTACACTTTGTTTACGTCTAGGTTGAAGACGTCTTGGTAGAAAGTGTTCCATCAACAGGGCACATAATACACCTTCGACAACGCTTCGAGCGCTTCCATGGGCACAGGATCAACATTATTAATGAAAATTTCTAGTTGGTTAGTCTAGCGTCGACTTTCTTGCTCACAAAACTGAAAGCAAAATATTGGTCTCATTCCTAAGAACAATCCAGGCAAGCATGGGCTATCCACTGCCTCAATTCGTTACACATCTGCGCCGCTTCCTTGGTCTCGGTAATTCTTAAATAAAAAAATAAATATAGGTATATTTCTAGACAAGCGCTAGATGCTGTTCCTGCGTGGGATCAGATCAAATTGTACATAACATCCATGCTCATGCATGAAGAAGAAATATCGTTAACAACTGCTTTTGATCGTGTTTATCTTTCCGAACAGTAAAGCAGGAATAAATACAAACGTTTCGTAGGCCTCGACATTTTTGAAGGCAGTAGTTTGGGTCTCCGTAGCTTATGTACGAATTCTGCGCATTTCACCGGCTACCGCTGCCAAACCTTGAGGTGCCTGATTCCATTAGTAAACTATCAATCTATTATGCCAATGGATTGTGTTATTTTCGATGGAAAATGCACCACTAGAGGAAATTTGATCCATTTTCTTTGGTCACGTCACCGCATTTCGAGCATCCATTAGTAGCGGGCTCATGGAAAGGAATAAGCAAGCCAAAATTAGATCGTAAAAGTGGAGGGTGGAAACAAGGGAAATAACAGTAGTGGCTAACAATTTAGCCTTTCTTAGAAAAGTGCGACTGAAAGGCCGGCCCAATTAACTAGAAAATACACTAATATTGGAAACTGGAGCCAAAATATAGCCCAGAAACAGCATACCAGAACCGCAAACCTGGCGCGAATTTCAAAGTGTAAATCTCCAAACAAGCGGAATCAACGCCGTTTTGGAGCCGAAATGTTTAGTAAAACAG
>CALYDF020005375.1:0-14434 GCA_944474145.2 Dicrocoelium dendriticum | reverse complement strand
ATTCGTCTCTTGTGCCGCAGTCTTGGCGGTAGAACTAATGACGATAGGCAAAGTTAATCGTATTGTTAAACTGCGATTTCAGGATCGTACTTATAAATGAAGCAATACAGTCGGCTCACAGTAAAGATACAGCAGTAAATCCGTGTATCGTTCAAGCTGTAGCGTGTTAGCGATATGCAGACATTACCAGTCGCGTGTGACTCGGGGATGCTGCTAGGTCACCCACACCTACGTTAGCCTGAACCGGTAAACTGTGGAAAACTGCTAGGTTGGGCATGTATGCGTTCACAGTGGTGTGTAGAATCAGCTGACAACATTAAATAACCACACTTGTGATCTCTGTTTGTATCCTGAATCAATTCGTAGAGTGCAAGATGAACAGTAACGCGGTCGGTGGTCTAAAGAATTTCGTTTTTGCATTGTACTGCTGATGTATCCGGTGCGGATCCGCGTCCTTGCGGGCGATCTCGTGGTATACCCTGCTATATGTGCTCGCGTGACAGCTTTAATGCTATGTACCTGCGTTCTGCTGAGGGTAACGCTCTGCTGCTGATCGCAAATCTGAAATTTGACAGGCTACTCATTGTCTGTCAGTAGCATAATTCGCTTTCGTGAACTTGTCGCCAATCAGCGTCGGATGGTATCACCTCTTCCTCGGTTTGTTGGCTTAATGGTCATTTCCGATCTTCCCATAGCTTTCACTTTGATATCCTCGGTGGACATTCGGTACCATGATGACCTGCTATTGGGTCGTCTTCGCACAGATGAGGATTCATCCAACTTCACCGTCACCGCGCCTGATGAGGTTAATTCACTTCCACTTAGGCTGCTTCGCTTGCCACGATCCTCTCCGCTGACTGGTTTTGCCGGTCTCGTCGACGCTGCAGTCTCTCTGGAGGCACGTGTGCTTACTCGAGGTTTCCTGGTAAGTATTATTCTTTCTTTGGGGATCGTGTCACACACCCGTTATGTGTGCCGGGTTCCTCGGTCGCTGTTACTATTCAAAGCGCTTTGTGTTGCTAGTACTCGTGGTGCGACAGCTTTCTTCCAAGTTTATCCCTGTAGACTTCCAACTTTGATCCATTTTTTCTCTGTGAGTTAATCCGAACTAGATTACTTGTTTTACCATAAGCAGTGTTTATTTAATCTTTTTCATCAGGGGATGTTGACATTCCATTCTTTGCACTCTCCATTGTTAGACCATATTCGAGGAAGTGGATGGCTTGGGAGTGTGGCGTAGATATTGGTGTCAATTAAGAGCAGACCACCTACGATTTTGGTTATATCCCGAAAACGAACAATCCGTCCAGAGTACTGCTCCTTTGGGTCGCATCGATCTACGCCATGTTGCTGCACCGCGTGCTGTACCCGCCCCAAGACGCATTTGTGCTCGAGCCAACACCATATTTATGCGTTCGATCCGGACGATTGAGCCTGGTTGGTTGTCCGCGTCTATCAATGCGAGTTCTTCCGGCACGGATTCGAACGAAAGCATTCTTTTCCGCTCCTCTCCAGACCATAGCTGGTTGGAACAGAGGTATGTCGAATTTTCTTGTTGTTGCGGTCCTGCGTGCACTTCTCGGTTGCTCCTTGACCTCCAGTTCGTCAGCTACGTTACACGTTCTATCACAATTCGATCCATGTGTACGTTAAAGCTATTCCGATGGCTACTCGTTTGCGTGTATTTTTTCCCCTAACACTTATCACGGTAGAATCTCACCGCTTGCCAGCATTTAAAATTGTTCTTTTCATTATACCCACCTTCGATTTTAGTTGTGTAGCTGTCTAATTTCTTTTTGGCTATGAATCTGGAGTGCGTTTTTACTATGGATACGATGATCTTAAGTTCTGTGCATTAACTCTGATAGTTCTCGACTCCATCTGATTATCATTGCTTTTCTGCCAAACATTATGCTTGCGCAAAACTCATTTCACTTCGGCGCTTTTACGGTTTTTAAGCATAGACAGAGTCTGCCTATTATTGCGAATGTGAGCTTTCTTGCCCATGTGTGAAAAGCTATTGAAACCACTGAGGTTGTTATCTGCACTATTAAGTATGGATAACAATATCTCGGATAAGTAAGACAACTAGTTTTGTTCCCGTTCTTGTTTGGTGCTTGTGTAAACAATCCGGAATTATTGCACATACTCATCGGGCTCATCAGCATTCCCATACGTCTCCGCCATGATGCTCAATCTGTCCTCCCTTTTGCATTTAGACAAAATCTCATAGTGGCTACTTTAGCAGCCTTCGTGTGTTTGAGGTTGATATTGTTATTATTATTGCCACACATGAGCATTTTCACATTTATTGGAGAAGGCTCAGTAAACGAAATTCGCATGTGTTGTTTCAGTAATGGCAACTAGCTATTTTGGTTTGAATGCTTTGCGTATGCAGGTTAGATGTTAGATGTTTTTCAGCTTCATTGATCTTTTCTGTGTTTGCTGTCCATCGGTTCGTTTGCGTCAAATCAGTCAACTGTCGAAATGCAGTGGATCCGGTTACCCCCTGGTTTTCCTTTTTACCTAATAACTTCGGCTAATGAGAATCCGAAGACAAGTAGCACATGTAGCATTGCATAATCGTTTGGCATAGGTGTCAGTGGCTAGAATATATGAACACTGTCAATTTCGCAGACGTTTTGCTCTGGTGTTTAGCTGCTAAGACATAAACCAATCGATCCCATGTACTTCATCTAAGAATGTAGAATACAACAATTTGTTTACATTTCCCAGCTTTATGTTTCCTGAACCTTTATTGCTACTTTACTCAAGTTGATGTCACAGTTTTGTCAAATTACGGACACTGTAATGTGCGATCAACATGTACGCCAACAGCGAATCTGTACCCGATAGTAATCGATCAAGGCAAACCCACGCATTTGACTCTGTTGATGTTATACGTATTGGGTAACCCGTCTGCGCAACGCTTTTGGGATTCCATCCACCGCTCTACATACCTTAATTTTTCGTCCCATCAGACATTTGTTGTGTGCGGACACGGTTCAAGAGCGCGATTCGTGGATAAAGTGGTTCAATCTTTGTCTGGACGCTCTAAACGACTGGATGCCTGAGCATTTCGCTTGTCTCGCAGCGTACGATGCTCGTCTTGATTTCTCGCAACCCGTCTCGTCCAGTTTGTCCGCCTTGCTTATGCACGGTGACTGTCACTGAATAAGCAACCACGGATGCGCCCCATTTGTACCACGTTCGTTCACCCTCCGTCTTTCTCTTTCATGTTCGTTGTCACCAGCCTTTTCTGTCTACTATTTTTTACACCAAATGCATCTACGCCTCTCATGTTCTCTTGTTCCTTCTCACTGGTGGTCACTGCTGGGCGGTTTTCGGTGCCCACTCGATTGCACAGAATTACCGGAATTGAATTCTGTGGTATTTTGCTCATGGCGCTCTTTTAATGTTTTGATTAGCAGGCTGACTATATTTGTTCTTATCGCACCCAGAAGCACCATACTGAATCCGTTGGCTGGCTGTTTAATTAACTTGAATTCCACATCTGATGGTCGCCGTCTGTTGATTTTTTTTCCAAAAACCCACACCACATCTATGGCTTTCCACTGTGCAACCACTGCCTACTCTTTGCCAGCTTAGAAACTCGTCAAGCAGCGTTTCGCAACTTTGCACTGCGTGTAATTCATTTCTGCTTTTACGTTACACCTACAAAACGCTAAACTTTCCCGCAGCGTTAACAGGGAATTCACCCTGCATTGGTCCTTGGTGGCGACCAACTACCTTGGCAGCTGTATCAGCGCATGTGAGATAACCTATAAAGTGACAAACTGTGCAACAAAACGTTGAGGTTCTCCTTGTGGCATGGAATCATTATCTCTCTGAAGGATAGAATTCAGGATGTAGCCGTCCGTTCAACCCCCTGTATGTCTCTGTAATCTGACAAATCAGATCGATAGACCTACAGAGGCTATATAATTCTGGCTGAATGCGGTTCCGGATTTGCCTGTCACTGCGGCCTTTCTGATGATAGACACAAGACGCCTGTGTCTACAGTGGGACCATGGGTGTTGCGGGCCCGTCAAATATCCCCGCAAAAACGCGCCAGAAACTCCGGCATAATGGTTGTGGAAAATGGGTCCAATTACTCCCACAACGTAGCAGTGTTCAGCCACTGCGAGACGCGGCACAACGGCGCACCTGTTGACAACCGTCTTTTGCAAACTACCACCTAGTCGTGGTAGCAATTTTCCCTAACTTAGTAACCCATTGCATTGCCTGGGATTCGCCCTTCGTTGGTCGTGAAAGAGCCTTCAGAGGACCACTTGTTTTACTTCCTCTTCGCTTTAGTTGGGAGTCGTTCGGTCACGTGATTTTGTGTGCATCGTTAGCTGGGCAACGTTCGCTTCTAAGTCACTAGCGTGCGTCTACTGTAACCCCCTCGCGTGCGTGCCCTCGTCCATTAAGAGGGCTCAGCGTCCATCCGAATACGTGCGGCTAGGATCGTTCTCACGCTCGCTCAATTTCTGTCTCACCAGTGCGTACCCCAGTCTATGCTAACGCCATCAGATCCGCGGAAATCCGTTCGATTGGCCAGTGTTCCAATCCGTTACCGTAGGCGTGCTCCAGCCGTGCCACTGACAATCTTATCAGACAACATCGCAATTATAACAGTGGCGACAGAGTTGACGAACCATGACTGACGAATACGCCGATTTAAAGCTAATGCTACAGCAACAACTTAAATTGATGTCCGTAGTAACCGAAAAGCTCTGCAGTCCTTTCCTTCATACAGGTCCAAGCGCTACTTCTCAGTTATTGGACCATTTGTTTAACGGCATCAGCGAATTCCTGTACGACGCCAAGGCCGGGGTAACGTTCGAATCCTGGTATAAGCGGTACGAGGACCTGTTCACCGTTGACTTGGCTTGCTAGGACGACAAGTGGAAGGTCCCGCTGCTTCTGCGCAAGCGTGGTACGCCCGAACACCAACGCTACACCAATTTCATCTTGCCGAGGAACCCACGCGACGTTACCTTTAACGAGACGGTCCGAACGTTGTCCCAGATTTTTGGCGAGCAGTCCTCTGTTCAATGCTCGTTATCAGTGTCTGCAGCTGGCCAAGCGTGATGCCGACGACTTTATCACGTACGCAAGCGTGGTCAACCGTGAATCTCAACGTTTTCAACTTAGCTCGCTCACCGAGAACCAATTCAAATGCCTGATTTTCGTCTCTGGCCTCCAGTCTCCACACGATGCCGATATCCGGACGCGCCTCCTGTCCAAGCTACAACAGGATAGCTCAGTCACACCCCAGAACCTGGCCGAGGAGTGTCAAACGCTGCTCAACTTGAAGCACGATCCTGCCATGATCCAGAACGCCGCACCTGGTATGGTCCAGGCAGTCACAGTACCGAGGCGCAATCGTCCGCGCCCCTCACCCAATCCGACCGAGTGAAGTCCCCACCCTACGCGTGCCGATTCTGTGGTGCCCGGCATTTCCACCGGGACTGCAATTTCCGGCAGTATCGTTGTCATCGTTGTGGCAGGGTAGGGCACCGGGATGGTTACTGCCATCCCACATCTCCCAAGGAAGCCAAAACTGGGCTGGCCCCCACCCGCAATCCAAAGAAGAGGTCCCGACCCAGACGCACACCCAAACCTGGTCCGGTTGGCAGCTCCCTGAGCCTGCTGGCCACGTTCCAAATCAACGCTGCGGATCGGAGAAAATTCTTCGACGTCTTGATCAACGGTCAGTCGGTCCGATTGTAGTTGGGCACTGCATCGGAGATCACGATGATCTCCGAGGATCTCTGGCGATCCCTTGACAAGCCGCCGTTCGGTCCGACCTCCCAATCTGCCACCAGCGCCTGTGGTGGTCGCGTGCAGCTAACTGGGCAGCTGCATTGCTCCGTCTCCTTCCGGGGCGCCACGTTCAACGCTATCTGCTACATCACGAAGGCGAAGCTCAACTTGCTTGATCTCGACTGGCTCGAAACCCTTGGCTTGGCCGATCTTCCTATTCGGGTACATTCTCCGACAGCACCAAGCGACCGAACCGACGACAAAGCCAGTCAGTCTGCCCCCGTGTACCAGGCTTGTCATCAAGCCTCAAAGATGGCACCATGCCAATCACCGGTCCCTTGTAATCCGCCAGCAAAACCGTGGTCTCGAGTGCACATTCACTACGCTGGTCCTATCGATGGCATTTCCCATCTGGTCATGGTCGACGCCTATTCCAAATGGCCAGAAGTGGTCGCCGTCAACCCACCAACCACATCAGCCACTCTGGGTTGTCTCCAACCCATCTTCAGTCAAACTGGCCTTCCCGAGGTTTTGATGTCCTGCAACGGTTCCCAGTTTACGTCTTTTGTCGCCGACACTGCATCCAACACCTCCGCTCACCGCCTTACCAAGTATCACCGCATGAGATAACCTATAAAGTGACAAACCATGTAACAAAACGTTGAGGTTCCGCTTGTGGCATGGAATCATTATCTCTCTGAAGGATAGAATTCAGGATGTAGCCGCCCGTTCAACCCCCTGTATTCCTCTATAATCTGACAAATCAGATCGATAGACCTACAGAGGCTATATAATTCTGGCTGAATGCGGCTCCGGATTTGCCTGTCACTGCGGCCTTCCTGATGACAGACACAAAACGCCTGTGTCTACAGTGGGACCATGGGTGACTTGCGCAGTGTCGCCCACAGCTCCGTCCACACACCCCTATCGTTTGTAAGGATGGATTCATAAGACCGGGAGGCATGTGAATAGGAGTCACGTCTCATTAACGGAGGCGGTTCACACACCTTCAACATGCACAACGGCAGATTTCCTGCCTAATTGAGGAGTCAGATGTACGCAAGCCAGTGGCTTGGTTGTGGTCCGCTCCACACGGAGGCATACTTTGAACTAGCCTGTATCCTAAACGATGACAAACCTGCCTTGTACTCCGTGGGCGCGGATTCGAGCCTGTGTAGGGGACCGGGTGACTCGCAGTATCAATAGACCGCGCGCGACTGCTGGTAGTTGTGCTACAGCGAAATGTTGGTACTGCGTACCGGCGTACTGCTGATGCCATTCATCATCGTGACTCCATGTTCCACAACTCAGTGTAAAGCCAAATGCATTGCGATGACAAGGTCGTTCAGAATTCAAACGGTGAAATTTTTCAACCGAAAACATTACGAAATTCATACCGACGCTTTATTCAACCGACTTCTCAATTTTCGCCATTGATGCCTTGTCAGTTCAATGCAAGCATCTCACAGGCTAAATTCTCTCCCAATCTAGATTGCCTTATTGAGACCATCAATTTACAGATTGGTAGGTATTTTCCACTACTCAAGCAAATGCTGAGGAAAAGATAAAGGCATATAAAACAAGCTAAATGCCAGTGTCAATCTTCTGTTTCTGGCTATAAAAGCCAAGATAATAACGTTAAAGAGCCCATATCTTGAAACTATGTTAGGAAACCACGATTACCGTGATCTGAGGGAGATTTTGAAGAAACTCCAGCAAAAATTCCTGTAGATGTAAACAAGCTCAGCACTGAGTTTAACTCCTCATTATCGAACACTTTCCCCCTCCCTTTCTCAACAGTGATCCTCTTAACTTATTCGACCACGCTATTGTTTACATGGAACTCACAAGACTGAAGCCAAGCAAGGATAGTTGTCCAGATGCTCTGACTGCATTCGCTCTGAAAGAGTGCGGATGCATTACAGACACCGGCAGAGGTTTTTTTAACCGATGTTTAAAGACTGATACTACACCATTTCCCGGCCAAGTTGTCCTCTTGGGCAACAGAAATAATCTGAGGGGCATTCAACATGAGTCTACTCAATTAATTTGTTCCGTGCGTAGGAGCTGAAGCGTCCCACCTGCACCCCTATGACTTAGGGCGTCTGAGGTCCAATTGGCTGAAGGCGACGGGCTATACACACACACCTACACACCTGCGCAAGTGACTAGCGTACGCACGGAACAAATTAATTGAGTAGACTCATGGTGAATGCCCCCTCAGATTATTTCTGTTGCCCAAGGGGACAACTTGGCCGGGAAATGGTATAGATCCGACATCTGGGTAACAGCCAGAACAGCACCAGTGCCGAAGAGAGTCACAAAAGTATGGGCCACTCGTGTGCACCTCCGTGCTGTTGAACGGGCTTGAAAAACTATCAATCCTCCACATTTTCACAAGTGATCATGCAGATGATGTCAATTTGTCCACAAGCTAGGTCTCTACACTAAGTGCCGTTTCGTATTTCGTGCATTCCATTACATCTGCGTTGGATAAAAGGTGTACTGGCTGCTGTTCCTCGATTATACTAATGCCTTGATTGACCTGGCTGGATCGTCACTACCAAACCTTTTGCTCAAAAATGGCGTTTTTCCAAATGTGTGTGATGTAATTCGTGACTACTTCAGAAATCGTACACACTTCACGCAGTAATGTTCTTGAAAGTCTTTCGAAATCTTAGCCCATTGCGGTGTTTTGCGAAGATCTATCATATCTCCCTTACTGTTCTCCATTTACCTTGAATGTCTGTTTATGCCATCCACTTTCACCGAGTGGAAACACGCGGATGACGTCAACCTAGGGTGTATAACCTCAGTACTTGACGAGTCTCCGTAAATCCAACGAGTATTAGATGAACTCGACTTCGTCAAGCTCCCAGTCTTTCTTCCTTAACTCTTCCAAGTGTCGTGATGTCACATTTATCTCCCTCTGCCTTGAAAGATTGTATTCCCTTAACTGTTATCCTTGAATGACCAAACCATTGTGATGGAGTTGTACAGATTTAAATTCCTGCTTGCTCACCCTTACAGTATTCAGTATTCATTCACCGTAAAGTACCTTAATGTTTTTCGTCTTACAATTCATACCGGTCGACTTTTCTAAGGATCAGAAAGCTATCGTTTTACGCTCTCAGGCTCAAAATGCTTTTCGTGCCCCGTGACCTTATTCTAAAGTTTTGAACTTTGGTTGTAGTGATCCCCTGTTCTTTTCTCCGGAACTTTTTAAAACTGTTATGCCCTTCTCGTGCTCTCACTAGAATTTATTTCCTTGTGCTCCTTACTAAGCAAAGAGTCATTCTATCGTTAGCAAATATTATGACACATGCTCCAACTTTTCATCCAGAATTTTGAGTAACTTCTCTTCTCCACACACTGTTGTAGTATGGTGTCTAATTATTCCAAGCGGTCGAAACATTGCGTTTATCGTACCTCGTCCTATCTCAACTCCATCTTGTCCTATCTATCTCCCTTGTTAGTCTATCCAACATTAATGATGCATCAGTTATGAAACCGTTCACTTGGTTGCAAATAAACTCAATGCGTTTTTCTCTACTGCTACCGTGTTTTATTATACTTACAGTGTTTGTATGAATTACTCTAAATGCTCCCACAGGGGTGTGAAGCTTATCTTGACTCGACTTGATATTGTGACACCGAAGCAAAGTTCGCTCAAATGGTACTTGAAACTGGGGTGACACAATATATCTGCCTGCCGGCACGCATAACACCGCGCTCCACTCCGTCGCACTTAGACTTGATGTTATCAAGCTGTGAACAAAATGTGTGTGTCGCTCAGATCCTTGAGCCCCTGTCAGCAGGCAACCATTCAGTTCTCATTGTCAATGTGGAGCTGCCACTGCGGCGTTCCCATGCACTGGAGCCAACTCACAATTACAGCTGAGCCTCCGTAACTTGATCACTCAAAGGGCTGGACCGAAGTTCTCAACATACGCATGACTGGATCCATAGCGTTCGCATAGTGAACATTCAAACAATGAAAATGGTCGAGTTAGTGAGGGTTTACTGTACTGCAAAACGGATGGTCTGACTTGAGTCGCGTGCCAATTCGATTGGTCTCTGCCGCAATTTACATCTGTTGAAGCTTGCTGATCAGTTATAACGAGTGGAGTAAACTCATCATGTTTTTGTCTCTCAAATGTCGTAAAGGCGGATCAGTCAAACCACATTGGTTCGACAAGAAATATGGTACACTGTCTTGGCGGCGGCGCAGACGATGAGACGAATTCATTCTCTGGCTCGGTTAACAATTGCGGGGTGTATAAAAAATAGCGACACTTTACCAACGTTGTGAAAGCAAGCGAACACCAGCATTTCGAATACCGACTCGCATGCACCTCAAGGTTCACTCCAAAAAATTCGCTTATTTGAAGCGGCGCCTGAAGTCGGCGGGTGAACTACCAACGGTCGGATGGACAATCCTTAACGTGCACGTATCGTGCGTCCTCTTTAGCTTCTCACTTTGTAATTGACCTGGTGTCTGTACCGATTTTGATTTGTGCCACAGCTATCATTTGGGACTGCGCTCCTAAACGCGATCACAGTCCGCAATCGTTTTCGTGATGCTGGCCCGGATTTCCTCCCACCCACACTATTGAAGGACGGTGTTGAGGTCCTCTGCAAAGCACTGACCTCCCTGTTTAAACATGTATGGAAGGAGGATACCGTCCCGGATAACTGGTGTGAATCGATCATAGTGGCAATATACAAAAAGGGCTGTCGCACTGACTGTGCTAACTGTTGTATCAAGAAAGCAACAGAAAAGCAGGATGTCTATCGGTACGCAATTCAGAGGTGCACGGAGAGATAACACAGTTCGCGGGCTGGTATCCATCGATAGGCTTCGAGCGTCTGGTAGACCGGCGAGGCTGACTTCATGGTAGCAGCGCTTCGGCCTGGTGCTCACACAAAGCTTTTAGGCTGGCTAGCTGGTCCATGTGCCGTGTGCAACCGACGCGCATTAGCAGTTAGGCCATTTTTCCAATCGATAGGCCCCTGTACCTAGTCTCTGAGCAATTCACAACGGTGCAGTTACCGCTGGGAGGCTTTTAGGCGTAGCCCGTTTTTTAACGCGAACGTATGCTCCCGACTGCATAGGAGTTGACGATCTGGCGTAGGAATTTTGGTAACGTGCTATGCGATTTGAAACTTCTGCACGTCCCGCAGGTGACAGGTTGTGTGCAGTACTTCAATAGTTCAATAGTGTATGGTGGGATAAAAAGCAATAACTTTACAAGACCCACAGGATGGCAAATGGAAGAAAACAAAAGTTTCAGGTGTGACACAAAAATATCAGTAAGTTAGACACTGCAGTTTGTCATACCGTTATATAATGTGTATCATGTAAGTGCAAGTCCAATAGTCTTTCGAATGTCTCGATGTTTGGTGCGTTCACCACATGCGATGGCAGTGCGTTCCAGTGCGGACAGACACTAAGAGGGTAAAAAAACTTTCTGCAATCTAAACGGGAATATTGAGTCACAAGTTTTAGTGCATGGCCTCGGCATCGTTTGTCGGCAGATAATGTTAACAGCGACTTACATGGATGGTCCTCTTCTCTTAGTATCCGGTAAGTGAGGATCAGATCACCGCGAAGTCGTCGGTATTCTAAGGAGTACAGACCGATCGAACGAAGGCGCAGTTCATAACTAAGGCCCGATAGACCACGTGTTGCCTTAGTGGCTCTTCTTTGTGGTTGCTCCAGGAGACGAATGTCCCGTTTTAACCACGGACGCCATGCCTGCACCGCATACTCGAGGTGGGGACGAATGTAGGCGTTGATCAATAATGGCACGAGTTGCCGCTCGAAGGTACCGAGCGCTCGCCTCAAAAGCCTCAAGTTTAAGTTCGCTATGTTAGCTGCCTTTAAACATTGGAGCGAATTACCCAGACCTTCTTGCACGATGACCCCTAAGTCTCTTTCGTTGCTCACCTGTTTTATAACGCGCTGCCCCAGGTGATATGTGTTGCTGCAGTTACTGCGCAGCGACAACAGGTGACACTTTTCGGGGTTCAGGGGTAGTTGGTTGTTTACTGCCCATTCGTGAATCCGGTTCAGGTCATCCTGCAGATAGACAGGGTCAGATGTTGACTGAATAGCTCGCCACATCTTAGCATCGTCGGCGAATATTTGCATAGGTGATTGAATGTTGGCAGGGAGGTCGTTGATATAGACTAAAAAGAGTAACGGGCCGAGAACTGATCCTTGCGGTACGCCGCTAGTGACGCATAGGCTATCGGAGTGGGTGTTGGCGATCCTTACCTCGATTCTTCTGTCGTATAAGTAACTTTCCAACCATGTGAGCAAGGATCCGTGGATACCATAGGCCGCAAGCTTTCGGAGAAGTGCTGGGTGATTGACTCTGTCGAATGCCTTAGAAAAGTCTAAGTAAATCACATCTACGGGAACTCCCTCGTCAGCAGCCCTGGTCCATGAGTCCCGAGCAAGTAGTAGATTGGTGAGGCAAGATCGTCCGCGTCTGAATCCATGTTGGAGGTTGGAGATGATTTGTAGACTTTCAAAATATCTCACCATTTCATCAGCGATTATAGACTCCATCACTTTTGATAGAATAGGAAGGAGAGTAATAGGTCGGTAGTTGGCAGGGTCTGACCGCTTACCTCCCTTGTATATCGGAGTGATAAGTCCACGTTTCCACTCAGACGGAAGTGTATGAGAATCAAATAGAAACTGGAAAAAGATTGCAAGGTGGACTGCCATGGTGGGTGCAATTGTTTTAAGTACTTTCGGACAGATCTTGTCAATTCCCGGCGCGCTATTTTCCCTGAGCGACTGTAATTTCTTTGCCACAGATGTAGGGCTAAAGTTGACCGTGGATAAGCCGACGACATTTGCTGGGATGTAGCAAGGCGATGGTTCCATGGTGTGTCTAGTCACTGAGACAAACTGCATGAGCAATGCGTCCGCGGTCTCCTCTTCAGTAACCGTTAGGACATTGACCGTCTCTAGTGGTGGTATTCCCGTCTTAACCTTCCTTTTGTCATTCACATATCGGTAGAGCAGTTTGTGATTGCCAGTAAATTTACGTACCATAGTTTCCTGCCACTCGTACTTGTCAGCTTTAAGGAGTGAAGTGCAGTAGTTTCTGACTGTTTTGTAATGATTCCACGTGATATCACTTGGACCTAACAAATGACCCCTCCAAGCCTCGTCTCGCCTATTCAACCACTCACGTGTTCTACTCCGGATGCAGTTGTTGCTCCGTCGCGAAACTCGTAATGGTACGTCTTTTGAAGCTGATTGTAGGACCCAGTTTATCTTGCCTTTCAACACTTGTCAGGCATCATTCGCCGAAGTGTGCATCTGGAGGTCCCAGTCAACGGTTGTCGCTATAGTGTGAAGCTTGGATTAGTTGGTGATGAATCGTCGGGTTTCTGGTTCTTTGTCAACCATACTGGCATAACACACATAATCAAACGTTAGAACTGAATGATCGCTACAACCTAGCGGGGGTTGTATGAAACCGACTCAACCATTAACTCCTCATTAGTCAGGATTAAATCAAGTAGTGAAGGCTTGTTTGAACCGCGGTGTCTGGTTGGTTGATCCACATGGTTATACAAAACTGCCATAGTCACGAACTCAAGGAGTTTTGATTTGAAGCATGGCCCACTTGGGAACACAGATGCTATTGACGGTACATTGAAGTCACCCATTATTAGGTAGTGTGAGTACTTTTTCGACATAGCATATTGGAGAGCATTTAACAGAATATCATCGCTGTCGGCGGAGGAGTTCGGCGGCCTGTAGACAACTGCTATGAGGCAAGCAACATGTGTCTTCTTCTGAGGACAACCATCGGGACCGGATACCTGCAGTCGGCAAAATAAGGCCTCGGGGATAATAAGGGAATGCTCAGTGAGAGCTTCACATTTCAGGTGATCTCGGTAGTAGATAGCAACGCCACCACCGCGAGATGGACGATCATTTCGAATGACTGACATTTCACTAAGTTCAATTTCTGGATCCAAAATCTCGTTTGAGAGCCAGGTTTCAGTTAATGCTATGATGTCCCAAGTTGCTGCTTCATGCCGATGGCGCAATTCCGGCAACTTGGAGTAAAGCCCTTGGGCGTTTGTGTAGCAGCATTGGATTTGTTGCCGCATTAGGAGGGGGTTCGCTGTGTTTGACCGGCACAAACAGTGCCGGTCTGCCCACGTTTTTTGACACGAGTGTTTGCACGCTTGGCTGGTCTATGGTCGGAAAAGCCAGGTCTGACTCAACTGTACCAGTGGTCTGTACTGCTTGCAGGAATGGTCTCAGTCGTACTTCTGGTGGTCCTAACCTTCTGCTGTGGTACCACACGTTAATTGCCATTGATGCCATCTCCGGCGTAGCCAAGGTAACTTTCAAAATTTTCGGCCCGCTCCCTTGATAGTTTGGGGAGGAAGCTAAGCGGCTGACGTCGAATGCCACAACATTCTGCATGCCATAGAGTTCTGTGATGTAGCGCCACTCATCAATATCGCGTTTTTGTCTTTCACCGGTGTCGCCATGTTTCAGTTCGGGCACACCATGAACCAACACCACTTTCTTCATTACATTTTGACGGGACGCGGTTGGGTCGGATTTTCGCTTTTGTCTTTCCTTCCATGGCATGTCTGGAAAAATGCGAGCACTGAG
>CALYDF020005374.1:0-14407 GCA_944474145.2 Dicrocoelium dendriticum | reverse complement strand
GACTTTAATGGGTGGATCGGGAGACGGACCCGCAGGGTCGGTTGAGGTCTTACTGAAGAAGGCAGCAGTCTACTCGGGTGCTAATCACTCTGCAAAACAAGGCACACGACGACCGAAGAAGCTGAGGTACATCGTTGATGTTTATTAAGAACAAGGTGGGCCCCAGTACCCGTGCTCTGGTATACACCACCGGTCGAAGGATACCAGTCGGTTAGATAACTAACAACATGTGTCCTGCACTTTCATCTAACGAGAAATTCGCTGATCAACTGCTGCAGTGATCCACCAACACCGCACAATCACAGCCTGAGTTGGAGGACCCCATACTTCATGTTGCCGAACGCTTTGCCGAAATCGATTTAGATCACACCAACAGACATCCCCTGCTTACAAAAATTCATGCCTCATCATGAGCACGTTGGTGATACATGAATGGCCAAGCATGAAGCCGTGCTGTGCGGGTCTCAAGAGTTTTTAGACCGGAACAACAGTAGTAAGCTCTACTTCAAGATTTTCTCGGCCAGCTTAAGTAAAATAGGTGCCAAACAAATTGGCCTGTACGGAAATGTTTCGGCATTGCTCCTCCCAACACTGGCATACCATTAGTGTTGGGACGAGCAACACAGAAATATTTCTATTTCAGATGCTGTCCTTGCTCTCGGAATGATTGAGGTCTATCTCAAAGTGAACCGAGGTCGCAATATAGGTTGCGTTTCTAAACCCAACCACACATCAGGTTACCCAAATTCAAATTTGAGATTGGCCTGTATTTGTATACTTAACTGCGATCACTGACTTTCGGAATCGGCCTTACCACTGAGCATTCCCGATCGAACGGCAGTGAACCTTCGGAGGGCGACCTGTTGAACAGCTCATTTGCGACAGGCGCGATGATGGCCGATTAAGGACATGAAAATCAGAGTTTGGAGCCCGTCAGGCCCAGCTGGCTTAGTGTCGTTAATGTTGGTGAGTAGTTAGCTGTTGCGCCTCACCCGCACCACAATCCACACTGTCGGGTTCGTTAAGGGCGGTGCACGCCGAACTCGGTACAGACACCTGGTCATTTGCAAACACGGATATAAAGCGGGTTGGCATTACGGACGCATGCCTAGTGATTCATGTTAAGGACTGTCCGTCCGAGTCCTCTATCCCTAGTAGGTCACCTGTCGATTTTAGGAGTTGCTTCACGCAAGCTAAGGTTTTCTTTGGAGCAGTTGCAAGCTGCTCTTTTAAATGCCAGCGCTTGCTCGTTTTCACGCTGTTGCTGTATTTCGCTGCTTTTTCCTACACTTCTTAGTCGTCGCCAGAGCAGGAGCTAAGGAATTTGGACCACATTCTACGCGGTCGCTGAGCCAGTTTAACGAATTCATTCTCGAACCAATGTGGCTTGACTGGCCGACTTTCTAACATTTAAGGGACAAACCGGTCACACAATGAATTTCATCCATTCTTTATAACTGACCAGCAATCAACAGATGCAGTCGATGACAGAAATCAATCCACTTATCTCGCAGCTCGAGTTAAGCAGTCGAACACCATCTTTCAGGAGTTGTACTATGGTTGTAGTGCGTGGGATTGCTGCAGCGGCAGCTCCATGTCGCTAATGAGAACTGCGTGGTCGCTTGCTAACATGAGCTCCGGAATCCGCAAGTCATACAAATGTTCACAGCCGACCAACATTAATACTGTACACGATGGAGTTGAGCGCGGTATTATGCGCATCGGTTTGCAATGAACAATGAACAATGATTTATAACGGGTAAAAAGGCAGGTGCTTGACATGTCCCGTAGGGTGTATAGCGTGATAAAAAAGATAGCGAAGGAATAATGGAGTATTCAGTTCGGGCGCTTACAGATGTAACTGCACTGTCGTATAGAGGGAGTTTGAAATGAGAATGTACGCACACAAAGCAACAGGGGAGTGGTTATTGTTCACATCATAGGCGAGAAAAATAAAAAAAGATAGCAAGGACAACGCTTACTCGTGTGCAACTATCTTGGGTCGACAGGATACTGAAATCCAGTTTCTATAGTAGTAGCGTTTATCAAATTTCGTGCAAGAGGTTTGGAGTGACTCATTCTCGAGTAGGGTTATGGCACTATCCACTGTCTGTTGTGCATTAGTGCCAGCATCTGGTGATCATGGGCTGTAGCACGTAGTGTAAATGTGACAGGGTATCGTCAAGGCGTTTTTTGAAAAGGGATAGGGTGGGTGCATTAATTACATGTTCCGGGAGGGCGTTCCAAGGCTGTGTCACTCGAAGGGAGAAAAGGTTTCGCCGACATTCCAGGCGGCTGTACTGCGTGACTAACTTAAACTGGTGACCTCTTAGCGAGGTGTTTTGACTGAGTATTAGAAGGGAATGGCATGGGTGGTTGGGGTCTCTCAGGATTAGGTACACCATTATGAGATCGCCCCTTAAACGCCGATAACGTCCACTGTATATTTTGAGGGTCTTCAGCCTGAGTGGGTAGGGGAGGATGGTCAAACCTCTGACGCTTTTCGTTGCCCTACGTTGTGCAGTATCCAGCGCGGTGAGATGGTGCTTGAGCCAGGGTTGCCACGCTTGAATAGCGTATTCCGCGTGCGGTCTCACGTGCGCACTAAGCATTTTTGGGAAGACTGAAGGGTCAAACTTCCCGAAGGCTCTGCGAAGAAGGCCGAGGTACTGGTTCGCATTTTTAGATGCCTTTTCAGTCTGCCTCAAACAACCGAGGTCGTCTTGAACCATCACGCCGAAATCGCACTCGTGAGAAGCACGCTGTATAATTTGTGGTCCTAGGCGGTAGTTGTGCATACTCTTGTGCCGGATACTGAGAACTTTGCACTTGGTGACGTTGAAATGCAGCATGTTCTCAATGGACCATGTGCACGCTTTGTCCAGGTCCTCCTGTAAGATTAAGTGATCCTCCACTGCAGCTATAGTGCGCCATACCTTTAGATCATCAGCAAATAGCAAACAGTTAGAAGATAGCATACTTGTGAGATAATTTATGAAGACCAGGAACAGGCGGGGTCCAAGTATCTAGCTTTGAGGTACGCCGCATTGAACTTCGATGGATTTTGATAGGTTGCTTCGAACCCACACATTCAGGTGACGTTGCACGAGAAAGTCTCCTATCCAGCCCAGAACAGGATCACCGGTTCCATATTTCTGGAGTTTGTGGAGGAGAATGCGATGGTCTATGCGGTCGAATGCCTTTGAAAAATCCAAGTAGGCCACGTCAACTCCTACACCAGCGTCCACAGATTCCGTCCAGTTTGCACGAGCAATCAAGAGATTAGTTGTACAGGAGCGATTTTGGCGAAATCCATGCTGTTCCGGAACGAGAATTTTGTTGTTCTCCAGGTACCCCATCAAAGCTTCAGCTATAATGGACTCCATAACCTGGGAGATCACAGGCAGTAGTGTTATCGGGCGATAGTTTGCTGGTTCAGCATGGCTACCACTTTTGTAGATAGGCGTGATGATTCTGTGCTTCCACATCGTGGGGACGTACATTTCGTTCAGACATCGTTGAAAGAAAATTGCTACTGGTCCTGCCAAACTCATGGTAGCAACTTTCAACGCCTTCGGTCGAATGCCGTCCGCACCCGGGGAGCTGAACTCGCGCAGAGACATCTGCCTCCTTAGTACAGCTGCGGAGGTGAACGGTATGTGATTAAGCCCTGATGGCGGCGTTATCTGCTTAGGCAGGCTGAATGGTGATTGCGCGCTTTGGAAGGTACGGCCAAATTGTTGTCCAAGGACGTTGGACGCATCTTCTGCTGTTTGGGCTTACCGGCATGCTGTGTGCAGAACAGGAATACCGCGCTTTACACGGCGCAAATTGTTTACGTGTCTGTATAGCAGTTTGGGATTGGAGCAAAACTTTTCCAACAAACCTTGTCGGTTCTTAAGTTTATCCTCCCGGACGAGTTTGACACAGTGGTCCCTTTGTATTGTGTGACATGTCTTCGTACTACCGGTAGTTTTCAACATACTACATAACGACCGGTTAACAATACGTGGTCTATCACTGCAGCGAGAACCCACTGTGGTCGTAACTACTGCTATCCCAGAGTGAACCTTCGCAGAGCCAGAGGCAATTCCAAATGAAAACCCCGGTGTACCCTACTCGGAGTGGCCCCATATTGCTTTTAAAGAAATACATCAGTGAAAGTTAACAAGAAATATATCAGTGGTTTTAAACGGGTTACAGATCGGGTAGGTGCAAAGCAAGTGTGTAGGTATTTCGTACACGCTGCACCATTTGTTGACAGGGGTGCAGCATCACGCAGGCACGTGCATCTGCAACAACGTGCTCCAAAAAGTGCATCCTCCATTCAGTCTTGCTCAGTACGCCATCCAGATCCCCTCGGAATATCGCCGCCTCACGGCTTGTTAAACTTAGGCCTTAATGATGCTCCAAATGTCTTCGAGTGGGTTCAGTTGCGGAGAGTACGGTACCAGCCGTAGAAGTCTTTCTGTGCTGTTAGCCTCCTCTTGGAAAATACACTCCAGATCGGTGTGACAGGGTGCGTTATCACAAATAAGGAGACCGCTTTCGGTGAAATTGATGTCATTGGTATCAAGCAGTAGCCGCAATCACCGCGCACATCTTTATTATAACTGCTTCTTAGGACAGAATATCCGAGCAATCCATCCCCATGCATCACGCTGATCAGGTGCAGGTTTCCTTCCCATGTGTTCAGCACCGTACAGTGTGCACGGGTGCCACTTGCTGAACATCCTCTTGTGCGAGCGCAGAACAGCTTAAAGTTCATCTCATCCATCTATGCCGCTCGTCGTCCTTCTGCCTCCAAGTTCATCAACTTTACCACGTACGCCATCCTTAGCCTTTTGCTATCCATCTTATTCATGGATTCCGGTATTGCATGTAATTTCTTCATTGTCATGAGGCGACCGCCTAGGTAGAGAGCGATTGTGCTGACGCTCACATCCACCACGACCTCCACCTTCAGTCGTAACTGAAGAGTTTCCATGGCAACCGTAGGGTTCCATTCCACCAAGCAATACACGGGACTATCTGACAGACACTTTCGACTCGACACGCTGCGATCTCTTGTCGGATCATTCAATTCTAAGGTTCTAATCTGGTTTCCGCTTGTCTTCACATTTACCTGTAACAGAGATGCAATGCTCTTCCGGTCGTTGCCTTCTTTATATATCTTCAGAATAAGAGCCCTTACATCGGACGGATGACGGGCGTACTTTTCTCTTCTTCCCATCACGCGTAATGTGATCTAAAGATTAAAAAACCATATAAATCAAATTAAAGGCAAACTTGGTAGGTGAACTATGAGGAAGATTTTCTTTTCGCCTTGCTCGCTGCGTGCGGTTCCCGTGCAACCAAACTGGGTGTAAGCAGAAGTGACAACTCCGCTGACTAGAGACGGACTATCGGAAACGTATGGACGTTTCCACTTATAAGCCAGATGCGTGAAATCACTTTGACTTTGCGGAACTAAACTTATGCCTCCCCCCATGCCAAGCGCGTGTGATGTCCGCCGTTTGGCCATCACGTTGTCCTGCTCACGCCATTGGGCGTAATGACCCCGAAATTTTTGCACTGCTCACACATTCCACACGTACGCACACGTAAGTAAGGTCTGTCATGTGAGTTACACGGCTGACTGCTCAGTGCGATTTGGGTTAAATTTAGATGGGTATCTTCTTTAATTTTTGCATTAAGGAGGAACGATCATGAATAAAATATGAAGCGGATTGTTTGAGGTCTGCAATCAATTGGGAAATTATCTAGATGAATCGGCCAACCGACGATGGTAAAGCACACCCGGGTGCTGTAGAATTTTTTTGTGGTTACAACGTTACTGCGTATTCACATGAATCGGTCGCTGACACTTCAGGGCCGCCCGGTATTTCTTATGGCGGCCTGCGTGTGGCCTTTATCGTGTGCTGTCCTGCTAACAATGCGTTGAACTGCGCGTCTTCGTCGCTTTTGAGCGACCAGATATAATGGGGTCCCAGACTTGATAGCAGCATGAGATACTCACGCCGTAATTTGACTATTGTGGCTACTTGTGCTTCCACTGTGATAGGCTGTCGATTGTCCATGATGGAGTATTGCTTTATATCCAAGCTTCTTTGTGTGCACACTTGTTAGCGCTAACCGAAGGGAAAAAGGCCTATGTGTGTAGCTCTGGTGTTCGATTCAACTCACGAGCGCAAACCTAATCATGGGTGCATTCTATCACACTCCGCTGAACTGCTGTTTGAATCGGTTGCCGCATCTCCGGGACCGTACGAGTCGCCGTCATTTGCTATTTATAGGCGATTTCAATCGTCCTTGAATACGTTGGCCAAATATATTGAGGCCGTTGATTAGGTAATGGAAACTGGGGCAGCACAAAATATTTGCCGTCATCAGGGCTTAATCACATACCGTTCACCTCCGCAGCAGATGTCTCTGCGCGAGTTCAGCTCCCCGGGTGCGGACGGCACTCGACCGAAGGCGTTGAAAGTTGCTACCATGAGTTTGGCAGGACCATTAGCAATTTTTTTTCAACGATGTCTGAACGAAATGTACGTCCCCACGATGTGGAAGCACAGAATCATCACGCCTATCTACAAAAGTGGTAGCCATGCTGAACCAGCAAACTATCGCCCGATAACACTACTGCCTGTGATCTCCCAGGTTATGGAGTCCATTATGGCTGAAGCTTTGATGGGGTACCTGGAGAACAACAAAATTCTCGTTCCGGAACAGCATGGATTTCGCCAAAATCGCTCCTGTACAACTAATCTCTTGATTGCTCGTGCAAACTGGACGGAATCTGTGGACGCTGGTGTAGGAGTTGACGCGGCCTACTTGGATTTTTCAAAGGCATTCGACCGCATAGACCATCGCATTCTCCTCCACAAACTCCAGAAATATGGAACCGGTGATCCTGTTCTGGGCTGGATAGGAGACTTTCTCGTGCAACGTCACCTGAATGTGTGGGTTCGAAGCAACCTATCAAAATCCATCGAAGTTCAATGCGGCGTACCTCAAAGCTAGATACTTGGACCCCGCCTGTTCCTGGTCTTCATAAATTATCTCACAAGTATGCTATCTTCTAACTGTTTGCTATTTGCTGATGATCTAAAGGTATGGCGCACTATAGCTGCAGTGGAGGATCACTTAATCTTACAGGAGGACCTGGACAAAGCGTGCACATGGTCCATTGAGAACATGCTGCATTTCAACGTCACCAAGTGCAAAGTTCTCAGTATCCGGCACAAGAGTATGCACAACTACCGCCTAGGACCACAAATTATACAGCGTGCTTCTCACGAGTGCGATTTCGGCGTGATGGTTCAAGACGACCTCGGTTGTTTGAGGCAGACTGAAAAGGCATCTAAAAATGCGAACCAGTACCTCGGCCTTCTTCGCAGAGCCTTCGGGAAGTTTGACCCTTCAGTCTTCCCAAAAATGCTTAGTGCGCACGTGAGGCCGCACGCGGAATACGCTATTCAAGCGTGGCAACCCTGGCTCAAGCACCATCTCACCGCGCTGGATACTGCACAACGTAGGGCAACGAAAAGCGTCAGAGGTTTGACCATCCTCCCCTACCCACTCAGGCTGAAGACCCTCAAAATATACAGTGGACGTTATCGGCGTTTAAGGGGCGATCTCATAATGGTGTACCTAATCCTGAGAGACCCCAACCACCCATGCCATTCCCTTCTAATACTCAGTCAAAACACCTCGCTAAGAGGTCACCAGTTTAAGTTAGTCACGCAGTACAGCCGCCTGGAATGTCGGCGAAACCTTTTCTCCCTTCGATTGTCACAGCCTTGGAACGTCCTCCCGGAACATGTAATTAATGCACCCACCCTATCCCTTTTCAAAAAACGCCTTGACGATACCCTGTCACATTTACACTACGTGCTACAGCCCATGATCACCAGATGCTGGCACTAATGCACAACAGACAGTGGATAGTGCCATAACCCTACTCGAGAATGAGTCACTCCAAACCTCTTGCAAGAAATTTGATATACGCTACTACTATAGAAACTGGATTTCAGTATCCTGTCGACCCAAGATAGTTGCACACGAGTAAGCGTTGTCCTTGCTATCTTTTTTTATTTTTCTCGCCTATGATGTGAACAATAAACACTCCCCTGTTGCTTTGTGTGCGTACATTCTCATTTCAAACTCCCTCTATACGACAGTGCAGTTACATCTGTAAGCGCCCGAACTGAATACTCCATTATTCCTTCGCTATCTTTTTTATCACGCTATACACCCTACGGGACATGTCAAGCACCTGCCTTTTTACCCGTTATAAATTATTGTTCATTGTTCATTGTTCTAATTAACTTAGGCGAAATTTTACACTTACTTGGGCGCATAACATAGATACTGGTTACCATTGGCTTCAGTGATTTGATGTATGATCAATTAATACGACCTGACCGGGAGTCCCTCTATCATAGTGGGCTACGGTCAAGGTTCATCTGATGCTAGCAGGCACTCTGCCTAGAGGAATGTGGTCACCAGCCTCACCAACGCAGTGCCAGACTTCCGAAAACTCGGTCTGTTTACACAACCTGCGTTTCGCCGCCTAATTTCCGAAGCCTCAGTGAACTGGAACAAGCAGACGAGGCTCTTTTGTTTGATTATGCTAAAAGCTTCACGAGGGTTTTCACACATGGGGCATGTGTCGGGAGATCGAACTGGCAGAGAGCGTTTAACCATTTGCGACCAGGTTTCGAGGAATATACTTTGAAATCCATGTGGACAGTGTTCGCTCAGTTCGGCCAACGTACTCGCTACCGCAAGTACAGTGAAACAGGTAAACAACTGAGGCGGTAACTCGAGAGTCGTGCCTGTCCAGGTTGGATTTAAACAGCAACTTGATACCTTAATGCAAAAGCACAAACGCAGAGGCGTAATAACACTTTTGCATAGATTGACGGTGGTAGCATCTGAAGCACCTGTCACTTTGGTCGCCTTTAAATGGTAGCGTTAGGAACACATGTTCCTTGGGGACGTCGGGCACCCGTTCGTTCTTAGTACTCGAGTTCGCCTCTGAGTGCCGTGCTGTGAGCTTCTCTGGATATCCGTTTTCATATAATGCCGAGGAAACTCGTTGCAGCTACAGAACTTCCGCCCCCGTAGAGCATGAGTAAAGAAATCGAACGCTCGATATGTGCCATCTGACGTGAGTAGCTAGTTTAGAAGGAAGAATAACTTCAGGTCCAAAACGTGTACGCTTTTGTGTGTCTGAGTTTGTGACAAGTGCTGGTTGGGGAGGAGAGGGAGCACTGGAGCCGCACATCGGTCAGGTGGGTGGAGTGCTCTGTGGCGGAGTTTACTCACTGTCAGTGTCGGGAAATTGCCGTGACTCTAATCCTCCAAATACTGTTCAGGCAATTTTGTTTTTCTTAAACGGAAATGTGTAGAATTGTTAGGAAACTGCATTGGGAGTCCTTAATCGGTTACGGCGAATTGAGCGTGTGTTAATACTACGACCGGTTAAAGCAACAGCAGTAGTTAAGACGAATTAAGATGACTATGTTAGAACGATGCATACAGTTCTAGCTGACACAAGCCGCTTCGTTTGTGATGCGTTAAGTTGTGATAGAACCGAACAAGTTGATAAATAGCTAATACGCAAATTAAAACAGCTGCTGCAGTTTGGACCGATTGACAAGAAAACCATGACACATTTAGTGGGCCCATCAATTAGTTTCTGGGTCACGGTATCGATGGTGATGACATCGAACCTCTTCCGGATGAGACCCAAGCGATCCTAGGCTACCCCATGCCATCATCTGTCAGAAGTCTACGCCGATTCCTCGGCATAGTCAACTACTACGGCAGATTCATACCCAAATGTGTGGACGTCCGTTACATCGACGGTGCCAACATTACTGTTGCTGATGCATTATCGCGTGCTCATCTGAATCAGCTGTCACCGATGCCCATCGATCTGGAGAGAATATCCGCGGCGCAAGCCAATGATCCTGAGCTTATGCAACTCCGACCAAATGACTTATTAAAATACATGTATTTACCATCCTTACGGATGATAGTCCCCTGACTTTTGAATTTCGTTGTTTCTCTGATCACTTATCACTTCGAGAAATTCGACGGTTGGATTGCATATCAAAGTTTGCCACCGACATCCGACATATCGATACAACTCACAGTGTTGTAGTCGACGCATTGTCCGGCCTTGGTATTCACGACATAACGCGCCTAACAATCAATTTAGAAGATATCGCTGCCCATCAAAAAACAGCTCATAGGTTTGAGCAGCTGAAATCAAATCATTCTATTGAACTTTCTTAACTGTCTGTTCTCAACTGTGACTCTCGAATTTACTGCAATATATCCACCGAAAAGCCTCGAGCATGCCTTCCGCAAAAGTTTTGGCGTGCATCCGTACCACTATCAAGCTGAGCACGGATCGCTACGTCTGGCCCAGCATGCGCACTACTATCCATCAGTGGGTGAAGCACTGTATTACTTGCCAGAACACCAAGGTACACCGCCACGCGGTTACTGTTTCTAGAACTTTCTCACTGTCCGACGCTCGCTACAAGCATATGCACATTGACCTCGTTGGACCTGTTCCGTCCTACGACGGTTTTACTTACGTGTTGACTTGTGTCGATCGTTTCACACATTGACCATACGCCGTGCCGCTGCGAGACGTCTCAGCCGAAATCTTGGCATGAACGTTCATCGAAACTTGTATATCCGTGTTCAGCACCCCCGCCACCATCCTCACGGATGGAGGACCCCAGTCTAATTCTGCCCTGTTTCGCGATCTTAACCGCATGCTTGCCTGTTCTCATATTCGCACTACAGTATATCACCCGGCTGCTGACGGTTTAGTCGAGCAGTTTCACCGCCAAATCAAAGCCGCACCCACTGCGACGCAATCGAATATCCAGTGGTCGGAGCGTTTACCGAAGCATTCTCCACGGTATACGCAACACTGTGAAGGAAGATGTCGTTTGTTGTCCCACAGAATTACTCTTAGGTAGGACACTGAGAATTCCTGAAAACTTAGTATTAGATTCTAGGGGCACTGGCCAAGTCGATCCTACGTCATGTGTTGCACGACTGGAACTATATTTAGGCACCATTAGTCCAACGCCACCGCGATTCACTTCTCGAAACCGCCGCATTCACTCCGACTTGCACACGTACCCCTCGGTATTCGTATGCAACGACGCGGATCGCAATGCATTTGACACCGCCTTGCGAAGGCCGATTCAATGTCATATCTCTCAAAGAGACGTATTCCGTATTGGAAAGAAATGCATCCAAAGACTCTGCTAATATGGATCGACTGAAAAATGCATACATCGAATTCCAGTCAAGGCAACAACAGTTTCCGGACACTGACACTGAATAAACTCCGCCACAGAGCACTCCACTCACTCAACCGATGTGCGGCTCCAGTGCTCCCTCTCCTCCCCAACCAGCACTTGTCACAAACTCAGACACACAAAAGCGTACACGTTTTGGACATGCAGTTATTCTTCCTTCTAAACTAGCTACTCACGTCAGATGGCACATATCGAGCGTTCATTTTCTTGACTCAAGCTCTAGGGGGGCGGGAGTTCTGTAGCTGCAACGAGTTTCCTCGACATTACATGAAAACGGATATCCAGAGAAGTTCACAGCACGGCACTCAAAGGCGAACTCGAGTACTAGGAACGAACGGGTGCCCGACGTCCCCAAGGAACATGTGTTCCTAACGCTACCATTTAAAGGCGACCAAAGTGACAGGTGCTTCAGATGCTACCACCGTCAATCTATGCAAAAGTGTTATTACGCCTCTGCGCTTGTGCTTTTGCATTAAGGTATCAAGTTGCTGTTTAAATCCAACCTGGACAGGCCAGACTCTCGAGTTACCGCCTCAATTGTTTACCTGTTTCACTGTACTTGCGGTAGCGAGTACGTTGGCCGAACTGAGCGAACACTGTCCACATGGATTTCAAAGTATATTCCTCAAAACCTGGTCGCAAATGGTTAAACGCTCTCTGCCAGTTCGATCTCCCGACACATGCCCTATGTGTGAAAACCCTCGTGAAGCTTTTAGCATAATCAACCAAAAGAGCCTCGTCTGCTTGTTCCAGTTCACTGAGGCTTCGGAAATTAGGCGGCGAAACGCAGGTTGTGTAAACAGGCCGAGTTTTCGGAAGTCTGGCACTGCGTTGGTGAGGCTGGTGACCACATTCCTCTAGGCGGAGTGCCTGCTAGCATCAGTTGAACCTTGACCGTAGCCCACTATGATAGAGGGACTCCCGGTCAGGTCGTATTAATTGATCATACATCAAATCACTGAAGCCAATGGTAACCAGTATCTATGATATGCTCCCAGGAATGTGTAGCATTGTGCCTTATTTAGAACGGCGTGTGACATGTCTTCGTACTACCGGTAGTTTTCAACATACTGCATAACGACCGGTTAACAACACGTGGTCTATCACTGCAGCGATAACCCACTGTAGTCGTAACTACTGCTATCCCAGAGTGAACCTTCGCAGAGCCAGAGGCAATTCCAAATGAAAACCCCGGTGTACCCTACTCGCAGTGGCCCCATATTGCTTTTAAAGAAATACATCAGTGAAAGTTGACAAGAAATTTATCAGTGGTTTTAAACGGGTTACAGATCGGGTATGTGCAAAGCAAGTGCATAGTTATTTCATACATGCTGAACCATTTGTCGATAGGGGTGCAACGCCACGCAGGCACGTGCTTCTGCAACATCGTGCTCCAGAAAGTGCATCCTTCATTCAGCCTTGCTCAGTACGCCATCCAGATCCCCTCGGAACATCTCGGAATATCGCCGCCTCACGACTTGTTAAACTTAGGCCTTAATGCTACTTCAAATGCCCTCGAGTGGGTTCAGTTGCGGAGAGTACGGTACCAGTCGTAGAAGTCTTTCTGTGCTGTTAGCCTCCTCTTGGAAAATACACTCCAGATCGGTGTGACAGGGTGCGTTATCACAAATAAGGAGACCGCTTTCGGTGAAATTGATGTCATTGGTATCAAGCAGTAGCCGCAATCACCGCGCACATCTTTATTATAACTGCTTCTTAGGACAGAATATCCGAGCAATCCATCCCCATGCATCACGCTGATCAGGTGCAGGTTTCCTTCCCATGTGTTCAGCACCATACAGTGCGCACGGGTGCCACTTGCTGAACGTCCTCTTGTGCGAGCGCAGAACAGCTTAAAGTTCATCTCATCCATCTATGCCGCTCGTCGTCCTTCTGCCTCCAAGTTCATCAACTTTACCACGTACGCCATCCTTAGCCTTTTGCTATCCATCTTATTCACGGATTCCGGTATTGCATGTAATTTCTTCATTGTCATGAGGCGACCGCCTAGGTAGAGAGCGATTGTGCTGACGCTCACATCCACCACGACCTCCACCTTCAGTCGTAACTGAAGAGTTTCCATGGCAACCGTAGGGTTCCATTCCACCAAGCAATACACGGGACTATCTGACAGACACTTTCGAAGCGACACGCTACGGTCTCTTGTCGGATCATTCAATTCGAATGTTCTAACCTGGTTTTTACATGTCTTCACATTTATCTGTAACAGAGATGTAATGCCCTTCCAGTTGTTGTCTTCTTCATGTCTTCAGGATAAGAGCCTTTACATCGGACGGATGACGGGCGTACCTTTCTCTTTTTCCCATCACACGTAATGTGATTTAAAGGTTAAAAAACTATATAAATCAAATTAAAGGCAAATTTGGTAGGTGAACTATGAGGAGGATTTTCTTTTCGCCTTGCTCGTTGCGTGCGGTTCCCGTGCAACCAAACTGGGTGTAAGCAGAAGTGACATCTCCGCTGACTAGAGACGGACTATCGGAACCGTATGGACGTTTCCACTTATAAGCCAGATGCGTGAAATCACTTTGACTTTGCGGAACTAAACTTATGCCTCCCCCCATGCCAAACGCGTGTGATGTCCGCCGTTTGGCCATCACGTTGTCCTGCTCACGCCATTGGGCGTAATGATCCCGAAATTTTTGCACCGCTCACACATTCCACACGTACGCACACGTAAGTAAGGTCTGTCATGTGAGTTACACGGCTGACTGCTCAGTGCGATTTGGGTTAAATGTAGATGGGTATCTTCTTTAATTTTTGCATTGAGGAGGAACGATCATGAGTAAAATATGAAGCGGGTTGTGTGAGGGCTAAAATCCATCGCGAAATATTATCGGTGATTGCGCACTTAGTTCTCTGTCGGTCAGCTTGACCCTAATCCGGACGGATGTGCACTCATTTGCGTCTGCTTGCTCATGGGAGACTTTATGAGTTTTGGGCTGGTGGCGTCGGAAATTTTCTGCCTAGCTTGTTCCTTTTTGAGGTGTTTTCCCCGCAAATCCCTTATTTTTTCTATCTCTCTTAAT
>CALYDF020005373.1:0-14422 GCA_944474145.2 Dicrocoelium dendriticum | reverse complement strand
ACACAGACTGTGAGATTCAACTTGGCGTACTTATAACGCCTGTTCAAGTGTGCAGACCTGGGGCGCCTAATTAGTGAAATCAATGCATCCAGTATATCTGTGAATACAAACTGCGGCACTAACAAAACTATGCGATGAAATCCAGTACTAATCCTAACATGCTGTACAGGCACGTCATGAAGCCCCGGAGATTGCGGCGCGGAATCCCGTTTGTACTCGCAACATTTTGTTCTGCGCTACATTCACTAGATGCGGCAAACGCGCTTTGCCAACACTTCATTCGCACTGTCCAGAGTGAATCATCATCACGCGTACGTTTGCCACAGTTTCCACCGCCCCTAGGGTTAAAACACATATCGTTCCCTGCAGCAAGCTTGATTTAAAAACTAATGTCATTGTGCGTGCACAGCTGTCCTGGCGGGAACATCGCAGAACCATTAGCTGGATTCTTTCAACGATGTTGCGATGAAATGCAACTACCCAAAATATGGAAAGACGGGACAGTCGCTCCCAAGAAATGAGTGGTGTTCGTGGGGAGCATTCAAACTACCAAAATTATGGAAGGCGCTCGTCGTTTCCCTTCAGAGAAACAAAACAATATTGTCACGACAGCACGGACTTTGCTGAAATCGGTCTTTCACTAAAAACAAGTTTCTATCCCGAGCAAACTGGATGGAATCAGTCGATGCCAGATTATGGGTCGTCGTTGTCTACTTGGACTTCTATAATGCGTTTGATCGTTTAGACCACAACATTCTCCTTCACAAGCTTCGAAGCTATGAAATCGGTTACCCTGTGCTGACTTGGATAGGCTAATTCCTCATTCTACGTCGGCTGAATGTGAGAGTCCGCAGCTCTATGTCCGAACTAATTGAAGTCCAGTGTGTTGTCCCTCAAGGATCGGTAATAGAACCACCTTTATTCCAAGTATTAATCAGAAATTTTGCCAGAGTTCTCCAGTCGAACTTCTTACTAGTTTTAGAAGCTGTCAGAATGCAGGATGACGTCAAGACAATGAACGATCACGCAACACTGCAGAGCGCGCTCGACAGGGCTGATACGTGGTCACCCGAAAACTGACTGCATTTCAAGGTGACGAAATGGGAATTCATGAACATACGCCATCAGCTTACCAAGGAATATCGATTATGGGCCGACGGTTGCAACATCTTTCCCAGGAAAAGGACTTTGGGTTGATCGTGCTTCATGAAAAGGCATCGCTAAGAGGGCTTTCGGAAAGTTCGAGCCTCCTGTCTTTCCGCGAATACTGGACGCATACGTCAGGCCCCACGTGGAATACGCGATCCAATGTTGGCGTCCCTGGTGCAAGCGTGAAGTTGAGGCACTTGTGGCTGCCCAAACTAGAGCGACCTAACTCGTTAGGTAGTTTTTTCATCTCCACTACCAGCACAGACTGCAAGCGCTGAGATTGTAAGGGTGCATATCGGTGTCATGGTGGAGGACTCACTATGGTTTACTTAATACTGACGAACCCTAATCACGTCTGTTGCGATCTGTTGCGTTTGAGCCAAAAGAGCAAACTGAGGCCCCAAAATTCTCTACATTAAATTTTATGGAAAATAATGAATGGAAGGTTATCAAAAGATTATTTAGTACGGGTTCAAGTGACATAAATTCAGGAGGTTTGACTTATAGGTCATTTTTCAATTTTGATTCACTAAGCTAGTAAGGACCCAAATTGCAAGTCCAGAAAAAGATTGGCCACAGAGATAAGCTTTTATCTCCATGATAACTGTCTCTCTGTATACCTGCTGTAAACCAACACTGTCAGGTTGCTAAGGAGAGATACCACAGGGGCGCAACCATCGCCGACGTGGTAGGATGCAGTTCAACGACGCGCCGAGCAAGATTCGGTGGTCGATTCAAGGAAACGGGATTCCGCAGCTATCATCAGATGGTACGAAACGATTTTACCATTAAGAAGTAAAACAATTGTGGGCATTAAAATCTGAGCTACTGAATGTGTGAAGAAACTGAAAAACATGTAAGGCGATTCTTTGAACGTTACTGCTCATTCTATCCTCTGATGATCGACGTTAACAGTACAAATTCCACGTGACAGTCATTGTGTGAGCAGGTTGATGTAGACACCAGTTAGCCATCTAGTTACCAAAACAGAACATTTACGCGCTAATGGTTCTGATTCATTCAATATTTGAGCCCTACCTTCTACCACGTACTGATGTACTTGGATCCACATAAGAGGGACACAAGTTATCATGTACGATTCGTTGGAGTTTACATCGACTTTTTAAGCTTTGCTCAATTTGAGCAGTGTTATCTTATACTATGTTCAATAGACCACCTGAGTATACTTATCATCGAATATTCCTGACGATGGGGAATCTGTGTGGTTCACCTTTCTACAGTATGCCAGGTTAGTTCTAAGAGGTTTCTAACTGAAATAAAGCAGTTATCCCGTGCTTTCACCCGTTGCTGCTAATCAGACGAAATGAGAAAGTTCAGCTAGTTTTGATTGCCTCTGATTGGTCCCTAAGTGGATGACACGGTTGACACAACCTCAATTCGTCAACCTCTGCAAATCAACACTGAAATAAGAGAAAAACATGAGTAAAATATAGCTCTGTTGTGCAGAGCAATTACACCTATTGTGGCCTATTTCCATAACTGATTGCTGTTAAAATCTGCTGAAAGTTTGCATAGATGAAGATCTACAGTTACACGGCATGAAACTGTGGTATTATATTGTGCTTCCATGCAAGTCGTTTTGATTTTCTGTATAGCTTTTTCGCCACAATGCATCCTTCAGGGAGCAACATCTGTAGTTTTGGAAGATCGCACTTTTAATATTAGTTAAAGAGTGTTGGCTGAATTTTCTGGACCACATTGGACATGCAAGGTGAATCAGAAGTTAGTACGTCCAAAGGCGCAATTTTCGAGGTAACAGTGATCTCAGCCACTTGGTAGTAAGCCCAGTGCACCGAAGATTTACGATAGATTAGTTTACTTTAAGAATAACAAGGGAGGGTTATTGGCAACAATTATCGCAGACCCTATAGTTTTAATTTACCTTTGCCTGTTTTTCATTCTAATGAAGTGGAAAATTCCGCCGTTTAGCTATTATTCACGCTAGTTGTGTTGCTTTGTCTGAGGGTGTGTGAAACTTGAAGGAGGCATACAACCACTAGCTTTGAAGAAATCGGTAGGATGCGTCCGGAATTGGGGCCAATTTTGATTTCACCATGTATTTAACTGGCTAGTCCGTTGTCAATAAAATAAAATTTGCAGCGGTATTTGGTAGTGGTTCATTCAATCTTGAGAAACGGTAAGAGTGAGGAATATTGTTTTTACAATTACAAACCGGTAAAGTAATTGATGTGCAAGAAGCTACATAGTAGGAATAAATTTTTTATTTTCGGTGCAGTTGTTGGCGGTGATACTACACATTCGGTCAAAATCTATCGATTATCAATGCATGCACGGTAAAAGTGTTTTCGCAAATGATGGAAACACCCCCAAATTTACTCAGTATAAACTGGAGCTGGAATTAAATTTTATGACATTTGGTGCATTTCGAAATGTAATTTAGTAACCTGAGACTTACCCGCTCGTAATTTAGTAATCTGAGACGCTATCGTACTTTGTAGTAATAAATGCAGTAACCTTAACGCCACGCAATCCTACTTCTGTCTACGCAGTCTGACCGTTTTTAATCGAACTGTCACAGTTTACTGTGTTTTATTCAGGGAAAAGTCACATAAGTATATCCCCTAGGTAGTAACTTTAAAATGAAAACATAGCTATCGTTGTATATGTTTAATGCGCCAATCAGCAAGGCATTCTAGTGCATTTACGTATTGCAGATTTACATCAAACTTTTACAAAATAAAATCTTTTATGTTTATATCTCCGCTTTGGAAGCGGAAGTCAAGCTGTGGAACGAGCCATTAATGTCCGATTGTTCCAAAGTATGTTGAATGCTGTATTGTTGGAGCTAGCAGAAAGTTCATTCTATACGACGTTATTGGAATATGGTCTAAATTGTGGATTGGAGCATTTTACCTTTACATATTCTACTAATTATTCCCTTTGAGGTGGTTGGATATTAGATGTTACCCGTCTGACAACACTACAATCCACGACCGTTTTCAAACTTAATGAATCTCATCAGGTAAATGCCATAATAATGACATCAAGCAACGAACCCAGGGCTATTGTGATGTTAGCCGACATCTCTACTTATATAGCAATTGGTCAAACTTGCAACACTTATCACAACGGGCAACAACTAGTATTTATCTACTGCAAACAATCACCCAGGGGCGCGAATATGTGGTATTAATACGGGTCGGTCTGGACCGCTCAGAACAATACGAGAAGGCGTCCAAACGTATGAACCGTCATGTCGTTGTGATGCACAGAGCATCCAGGTGGTTTAAGCCATCTGACTGTTCGCAGTCTTTGAACACATACTTGAGGCCTCGTGTGGAATACGCTATGTATGCTTGGCAGCCATGGTACATAAAAGATCTCGCAACGATTCTCACCCCACAGCGAACAGACATCAAACACGTCAAAGGGTTGTTCCATCTTCCATCTCAACTTAGGATGAGGACCCTAAGTTTGCAGAGCGGTCCTTATAGGGGCTTCCGTGGCCTACTAAACTTTGAGGAAATCCCAAGCACGTCTTCGGCAACCTACTACAACTCAGTCAAGACACGAGCCTGAGGAGCCACCAGTTCAAGATGGCCATGCAATACGGTCGGCAACAACGTCTCCGAAACGCTTTTATTCTTTGTGTCTACTAGTCATGGAATGTCTTCCCAAAGTATGTTCCCTCAGATTTTCTGTGTTTAAGAGGCGCACTACATTGCGCGAACTCACCTACATTATGAAACATAATCTGTGCAAATCAAGAGATTATATAGGCTGACCAATGTTGCACAACCAGCATTAACCTTTATCATCAAAGTAGGTTCTTTTACATATGCCAGTTTGTGGACATTATAGTGAGTCCGATAAACCACTTTGCATTATATCACGACGTTTTCTCTGTTTTCATTTTAGTTGATGTAAAGTCACAGGTAGTTGTATGAATCCCGCAAAGTTTTAATGCTTCACTGATATCTTTGGGTATCGTGAACAATTTATTATTTGTACTGAATTGACGACTGCTCACCTACGTCCAGCTGCTCAGTGTCATGTTACATGTGTGGACAGCGTAAGCAGAATCTCGTTTAGTATGCGTTGCTGTTGTTTTGCGTTCACCGGTAAAATCAGATATATGTACAAGTCGGATATCGCAGTGTTATTAGAGACCGAGTAACGTGCTGAAGGACGCTGTCTCAGCACGAAAGATATCTATGATGAATGTCTCTCTTCGTCTCCGTAATATTCTCCGTATCAATGGAACAGTTGCCGCTCTGGGGTTTGGTTCATAGTATGTGTGTAACATAAACTGAAAGGCCCGATACTTTTTGACCTGATATATGTATAAGCTGCCAGAGGTAAGCAGCTAACCCTATGCTCCAAAGTTTGTGCCAGTGTCATCTCGCGTGTCATACAACATAAATGTTGGCCAACGTCAAATCGAATGTTATTCATACAGCCGAACAGAACCGTCCGCATTTTTTAGCTCCTAAACTATGCGAATAATGTTAACTGAGTCTTGTCACAATGCGCCTGTGGAATCCAACTTAGTCGCCATTGTGTTACGGTGTATAACTGTACAAAGGTAAAACTACCTGATCTTTCAGAGATATATGTATCAGTGCTTATTCAAGAGGCTATTGAAAGTACTCCATTCTGCAGCATTTCCATGAGCAGGACAATCGAACTGATCCAACTTGTGTACTTCTATTGCGAAGCTTGGAACACATGAGAATATCTCAATGCACCCAGTATGCTTGTGCGCTGTATAGGTGAGTTCGAAAGTATAAAATACACTGATAAATTCTGGAGAAGGTTCGGCGCAGACTGGACTCAGCCACACAGCCATCACACATCCGGGATAGCGCTACGAGGCCATTTCGTCCTACTGGGACTTGTCAGTAACACACACCTCCCGAATTCTACCGAATCCTAGCCCATGACGTTACTCTTACGAGCCAACGACTTCTGCGACTGAGCTTTAGGTGGTGAGGGTGGACGGCTACAGCTTATATCTAACTGCGATATAGCGTGGCTCATCGTCCACTGATATACACTGGGGACCAGCCCTATCCTGTGTACGTTCACAGCGCATGGCAGTTGAGGTTTAGCCACGCTATATCCCAGTGCGATATAATCAATGGCAGTTCACTGCTGTCACCCAATGCTTAGTTGCATATGTCCTTGACTCATAAGAGCAACGTCATGGGCTAGGATTCGAAGGAATTCGGCTGGCGCACGCTACTGATGAGTCCCAGTAGGACGAAACGGCCGCCTAGCGCTTTTCCGGATGTGTAGGGGTTGTCTGGTTGAGTCTGGCAGCGAGGAATCTTCACAATTACCTAATAATTCCCCCTACTACTCACTAACAGTGACAGGTTCTCTAGGTTTACAATGCAGCTGTTATTCTACATAAATGTATGTGCGTCTATCGATTTGGCAAGTTGAAATTCAGCATTTGTTGCATTCGCCCCTATTTGTGGACATGTCACTCTTCATTACTGGATGAACAATTTGTTTACTTGATTTCACCTACCCATGGTACGTGATGACGCTTGTAACTAAGTTGGTACAATTTAATTGGCGTAAAATTTATTCGGATATGTTCAAACACCGCATCCCGATTTCGGTTTTAGCGTTGCACGCAGAAGCCTGAAACCCTACACTTTGTCTCAGCAATTTACTTAACTATTGTTTACATTCTTGTAGCTTTCGCTGCAGAGATGTTGAGGTTCGAGTGATACCCTGGTGTGTTTTGTACTCTGATGCATCCCAATAGGAGTTGCTTGCTGCGACTGATCACATTCACCCATGCTGGGCTTTCGACAACTTCTTTTGTAAATGTTGGGACGAAAGTGGGCTTTAAATGACAAACGGCTCTATTAACCTCTGCTGGCAAAACTATGGATCCAAAGTCTGCAAATGACCAGGTAGGTTGCTTGAAATGAAATAAGCTTGTTTTTGATTAAACGATTTCTTCGGGACTCAACGATTAAAGGTTAGGTCAAATGTTGTGAACATTTAATGCTGCACAGGCAACAAGTTGCCTGTTTCTGTCCCTTAATATTAGTGTCTGTGCCTGTGTTATCGTCGTAGTATCCACAACAAGTTTTGTTCATGTAATGCAATGCGCTACTTTAAGATTTACCAACGGGAAGTGATAGAGAGAGGCAATGTCACAGCATTTAGCAGCATGTGCTTTTTCATATTAGACCGAATCACCTGGTTAAAATACACTCTTCTGGTTACTCCGACGAGGAAATAGTAGATCTAGTCATTGAGCTACTTGGACACTATTTTACCTACAGTGAACTTCAATGAAGCTAGCTGTGCGTGTAACGAGCATCGATAGCGGCACCCACGTTCGATGCAGCCAGGATGATTGCCGTTTCCAGTAAACCAGTAACTTTTTGGTTGTTTTGTTATGGTGTATAGTATTCAGTACATGTTTAAGCTCATGTGTACTTCCGCTGTGTTACTAGCTAAACCTCGAACGCAACCGCGTGTTCGCATGCCATGTATGTCCACTGTTGGGTCACAGGCCCGAGGAGCTTGTCGTCGCTGATCATGTGCTGTTCAACTGTTCAAAACATGCGCATGCCCCGTCGAAGCCCGAGATGTTGTGCTATTTCTGCTTAACCTCTTGGCCGATCGGCCTTACCAAGCATGTGAGCCGATTGTGATACTCCATCCCCGTCTTACCTTTCTACATTTTCCCGTTGAATCCTGAGCATTTGGTTGGAGCACACTTATAAGTGATAAAGACGGGTCCATTATGATCTTGTGGTTCCAGGCAGCATAGAAATTGACGTCGTCGCAATTAAATAAGAGTAGTGTCTTCATCGGTCTCAACAGAACCACAGAAACTAGTGCTAATTCGTGACAAAATTAATGAACTGATGGAAACCACGTGCAGTCAGAAGCAGTGGGCGTAGGAAAAGAAAACTTGTTTTTTTGCGTTGATGCGTTTACTTAACGAACTACTGATAATCAAATGCAATCAAGTATGTTAATGACACTACACCTAGCCCCAGAATTGGGGATACTCCCGAATTGCTGCTGCCTAATATTCGTTGCTAAGATCGCATTACAATCGGTCGAACGATCACTTTGATTCGATGGGGTATGAATCTAGCAAACTCTTAGTGAGGATGTAACACTGATCTCGTTTAAAAGATGATACTTAAGTAGATTTGCTAAAGATTGTTTATTATTTTGGCGGGCAGTATCTGTACTAATAAAATGCGCTATGTGCTCCAGCATAGATGATGCTTATAAACGCTGGGTATGGGAAAAATGAGTTGAAAGTATTAAGTTTAATTTGTTTATTTGCTAAACCAGGGAACTGCTTGCGTCACAAAATCCGATCCATACACACAGCGTTTAGTCTGAAGAAACTACGAGTTAAGCTGAACCGATTTGACAACGGATTGAAGTTGGTAACACTAATACTAAATTCATCAGCGAAAACCGACATATTCATTCTCCATTGTTTAGTGATATTGCATGTTCGATAAGGTGATGTCCCGCCACTCCGTCTACGCCACTGGTTCAAAGAACTATTACAAATGTTCTCGAAGTTTTACATGTTTACGCATTTAAGCACTTTATAACATGAAAAAAGTTTACAATCAATCATGAAATCGTAACCCTATGAAGAACATAGTAGTTTACAACTTTACTGTATTAGGTCAACGTAACACACTTAGCACAACGGCTTTTTTGGACAGACGTAGAATAAAAAAATGTAATTTTAAATCTACCTGAAAACGGTGTATGACTACTTGGTATTGGCAACTGGTACAGCGAATACTGAAAATTCATGTACTGATGTGGATTTGCGACTTACCAGTTTTCATTTCCTCAACATTCCCTTTTGGCCTTTGATGGAGAGCGTGGGTTCTTACAATACGAACCACCTGGGTGACTGACTAGTCTGCTGTAGCCGTAGATAAGGCGAACTAGAACGCTAGTAAAGTATTCCTTGGGTTCACACGAAGGATCACAAATCTTACCACTGAGCCACATTAAATACTCGGTTTCGGCGTTAGCTCACTCATCACCAGCGCGCCAAGAGGCGATGCACAGGACGTATCGAAACCTCGTTTAGCGGAGGAAAATAAACCTAAGGGCGAAAGCAAAGCTTAGGATGGATCAAACGATAAAGGGAATTTAATTATGCATCATTATGTCTTAGTTCACATTCCTACCGCAACAATACACCCAGGAACAGGGGCCTTGCAACAAAATCGCCAATATCCGTATTGGCAAAATTACGCTTGGAAGGATTAAAAATATGGCGCTGAGAAACTCCAGTAGTCGCAGAAAATTGGTTGGCTTCGGATAGATGAAAATTTATGATTAAAAAGCGGGATAAATACGAGAAATGTCTAAAACGATAACTCCATTGATAGGATTATTATCTTTACGAAGGAGTCCGAATCCTGTTGTGCCATACTGCCAATGCATGACTGCCCGTTCCACATGAGGTCGAAGAGTTTAAGTAGGACATATCGCTAAGTGACAGGTATAGATGGAGAACTCCCTTACATTCCAGGTCGCTGGACGCAAGTCTGTCCCAATCGTCTAATCGCAATTTCGAAGAAGGTAAACTATACTGACAGTGTCATATCCGGAAGCCTAACCCAAATGCTGCACATGAGCCGATGCGAGCCAACTCCCGATGCAATCAGACTGTGACACCGCCTAGCCAATCCACAGTAAGACATAGTGAAAGTACAATGCAGTCATTATGATACACATGTTTGACTCCTGACTCTTGGTCCCGTTGTATCAATACTATCTGGTCCTATCTAATATCTGATATTTTATCCATCTATTTGGAGTAGTCCAGGTCATATCAGAAAGTGGGAGGATGGGAAATATGCTCGGAAGAAGACAGTGCACGACTTCATAGCCAGTGAATATCCGGGGCGGTTAGTGAAACGTCAGCTTAGCTGATGCTAAACACACGTTCATGAAGTAGGAAGTAATTCGACGGGAAGAGATTCCTTATAAGAAGGGAAATCTTGAATTACTCAGTATAAAAATAAACAAGGTGAGCTTAAGTGTGATTTTCCAAGTAGACCAAACGAAGCGACTAACACTGGTACGTTTGCAAGAGTTACTTCTGGTAATTGTAATGCGCAGCTGTATCTAATAAGCTGATTATTAAACCACACACAAGTGCTCACAGGTATGATACCGATAGAGATGAATAAAGTATGCAGAACAGCAAAACGCACCTCGCACTAGCTGAATTACGGGCATTATCACATGGTCATAGCTAGAGATCTGGTGATAGATGTGCACGCACTAGACACGGGCAACGAAACCAACTGGCAATGAATGCAAGGTTACTTTTCGAGTAAGTTTTGAACCGGCCACTGTAGATCTGCAAAAGCACTGAATGGCGGTTTCATCTTAACGGGAGTCGTCGACTGGGCACATTCCATTTATCACTGCTCCCAAAAATTCAGTACTGTCGAAAAATGGTGGTTGAGCAAGGGATGTGCACGGCTCATGAGGCCAACCCTGTACTCTGCATTTTGAAGCACAAATAGAGAATGAGTATGTAGTGCCTAACTTCACAAGCATTTTGTCCAAATGTTGTAAAGATAACACCCCAGCAAATTCGGATTATGTTTCAAGCTCACAGATCCTGTTGATATTACTGTAAAAGTACAGTCAGACAATCTCCCCAGCCCTATTTGTGGTTATTGCTCCCCATGTCAGCAAGCACGCACATTAAATAACGACACTAGCTGTATCCAGATTGAACGTACTGCCGGTATGTTGTTAAATGGTTGCTCCACGCAAGAAAAGTATAGAGGTAAATCGTTGCGAATGAATATTGACTACTTTACGGCTATGCCCGGTTAATCATACTCAACTTACGGAGAAATCAACTTAATTTGAGCTTTAACTGGTAGTAAATTTTTTCGCTGTAGTCATAAGTGATATGAAGGGAAGCTTTTGTTGGCTTATTCAGATTGGCTGTTTATGTCCTTAAGTTCAAATAGTTTTAGTGGTCAAAGGCGATTGTGAGGTGATCCAGTAGCTAAAGGCCAACCTCCAACCTTGTTTCGATATACGCCAGATCGTAAGTAGAGCGTGGATCAGGTGGTTATTAGTTGAATGCAGCTTTTGTCCATGAACGGGCAGTTGAGTGTGGGTAGTTAAGCGGAATGTTGACGCGGAATCGTTCTACTCAGCCAAAACTGGTTGATCGCTATCATTACACTCGCTGAACTGCTTTACACAGGTGATCAATATTCATCCGCCCAGGTGTCGCCCACGACAAATAGTTTTCACTTCACTCCATCATTGTCAGCTAACCAATGCTGTTTTCTTCTTCCTTGATGCAGAGGTTCGGAGATGAACTATATCTTTCATGATGAACATCATTCTGACCCTACTCCGCGTCCATTATCGTTAACCACTTGGAATGTATTCCCTGGGAGTTACATCTACAGAGGAACTACATCGAACAAACCATCGACTTTTAACGCCTTTGGGAACATCAGTATCTACGCTTTACTAGTGCTAACATGGTATGCTTGAAAGCCGTCATACCCATTTATAACTTGTGGGTAAAATTGTCTCATAATCTGAATAAAAATTAACACACTAACCAATAAGCTTGCCTCCTACACCATCAGTTTTATCTCAGTTCTCTTGTTTTATTTCGTTGTGTTATTTTTTTCCTCTTTGTCATGACTGGGCCGACCTCCTGAGATGGTCGATTGAAGTATAAAAGCAGTTTGTTTATCCATGTAATGGCCCATTACCCAGCAATTATTGGTGAATGTAAAAAGGAATACTGGACCTAAAATACAAGGACAACACTACAATTTGAACTGTTGCTTACAAACGTTGTGGCATATCCCGCCAAATAGGGCGAATTTCGTTAACATACACACCAAAAGTCAATGATTAGCGAACGGGCTGACTGACTTGAGTGACCAGCTTATGAAACGAAGGAAAATAAGCTCGAAAGTATAATGAAATCTGTGATGGTTAGCCGGCCATTAAGCCACGTCAACACAAGACCAGCGTAGTGCGATGGCGTGGGTGAAAGTTCTAGGCGGACCACCTCACATGAAAGTGGGTCCGAACTAGATAGCTCCACGGAGGGACATGTTACATTCATTGATCTCTCTTGCCATACTGTCCTCTTTGCCTTAAATCTGTTGTGGGTCTTGTGCTTTATTATCTCATTTCTACCATCCCATTTCCTTATCGATATTATCCATTTTGTTAATTTTAACCAGTGTTCCTGATTTTATACGAGGTATCCTTCCTCTGTATATCTACGTCAAATGCGGATGCGTTGTTTGTACGCGTTTCAATCACTCCGTTTTCATTGTTTTGTACAAGGCCGTAATTCGCTGAGCATGACTTGAGGGGTGTCTCGCGTATTCTCGAGAAGAAATGTTTATTTTATTTTATTAGAATTTCAGGCACGTAATTTATTTAGTGGGCAGCTATATTATCCCCTAGTTCTGCACCACACTGAAACATAAGCCATATATTACACGACCGTCTGACATCAGTGTAAAAGATTGTGGGTGCAACTATTGCTCCTGCATTAACGGATACAATATGTCCCCAGCAAATCAGCTTTGCATTGGGCTCGCCTTTATCAGTACGAGGCTCTCTGTCCGTCAGTGCTTCTGGGACAAATTTTGCAAAGGAAACTGGCTGAAAAGAAAACTAAAAAAGCCATTCAGCAACTTGGACTATTACGGAAGCCTTTCGGAAATTTCCAGCTATCTATATTTCTGGAAATGCTGAACGCGAACATGAGACCTCACGTAGAGTAAGCGATCTAATTGTGGCATGTCTTGCGCAACCAAGATATTAATACTCTTAAAGCTCCACAACGTAGAGCGAGGAAATTCGTTGGGGATTTGTTTCGCCCCTTATGCTAACACAGACTTCAAGCCCTGAGATTGTACAGCTGTGAAGATCGGTATCAGCGAAGAGACCTCATCTTGCTTTACTCAATCTGACAAATCCAAATCACGCCTGTGACAACCAGCTGCAAATAAGTCGACAGTAGCAAGCTGAAAGGCCACAAGCTCTAACTAACTGCACACGACAGTTGACTTGACTGTCGAGAAAACGTTTTCTCCCTTAAGGTATCAAGAACATGGAACGTAGTTCCAACTCAAGTCCTCTTTACTTATGAGTAGGAGGATGTTACTAGTACTTTGCACCATACATAAACGCTTTCGAAAAACGCCTTGACGGCACACTATCCTACTTGCATTAGGTGATATAGTCCGTTTTACTCAGAGGAAGTAATGACTCAAATGTTGCATTTTCTTAGTGTAACACACATCAAACAAATTGATATGCCCAGCAGCCTCCTCCACAATGTAGAGGTGAGCAAAGCTACATCTGTGTTCATATAAATAACATGGTAACTCGATTAAAACACAACTTGCGCCCTTTTCATGCTGCTTTTATATTTGGTTCCATAATTCTCACCCTGGTCATCTATCTAGGTGACTCAAATGGAGGTTTTTATACTAAATATATTGTTTAGTGAAATAAATCTCCTAAGTAGTCTACGAGTTCGTGTCAATTGAAGGAAATGAATATTTCAGTTGAATTATATTCCGTGTAAATTGATGCTTCTGTGCGTGTTGACAAGAATGCAGTTTCTTTCCATTTCCGGGAACTGTGCTAATAAGTCAAACTGACATGTTGGGGAACGCACTTCAGTGCACGCGAAGAGATTTAAATTTCCGGCTCTGACGTACCGTTCATTTTATCTGTTAGACCCTTGCTTTGGTTTTAGTTTGTGTATCACAAGATGGGGACGTGAGCACGTACTTTTATCTATATACATAAAGCCAGCTTAGAAAGTTACCTTATGAATTTATTGTCGATGGCACCGTACCGACAGGTTCTGCGCCAAGTATGAAGAGGACATCTGAGCTGGGTTTATCTATTCCATGTGGCCGATCGTTACAATGTCTCGAATGAGGTAGGGCTTGGCCAGTACTATATGTTTGGTGCCAAAGGACGTGTTCCGTGGTAAACCGTAGCGGATTTCGAGCATCTTTAGGAATATGGGCAGGTTCACCAAACTAACTTCCATAGGAAAAATCCAGAAATCGTGTCGTCAAAATTGTTAATAGTTCATATATATGCAGCCAGCTGGGTTTAGTTTAAAACAAGTCGCACCCGTACACTTAGTTAGATCATTTTGCACGATTTTATTTTATAGCCTGTGTTCACTTACCACTGGTGCGTGTTTACAAAGTATATTGTCCTAAAC
>CALYDF020005372.1:0-14383 GCA_944474145.2 Dicrocoelium dendriticum | reverse complement strand
ACAATCATTATTTTGATGACGATTGCTATTAGGTTACCAAAAGCACATATGTAAACGGAATCTGGTACGCACCGTTCTTGACTGTATTCCAAGACTGTGTTTCAACCCATCACAACGTTACGTCTCTGGTTGTCTCTATCTCTGCAAGAGAAAGTCGTTTTCATTGAGTTATTTAGCTTTACACGTGATGTTCTGGCCTGACAAATAAACCCCCACCACTTTGAGCAGAGTACCCTACACTCGCACTCATCTCTCCCATCGTGTGCGCATGGAAATGCACAACCGCACTTGCTGGTTGATCTCAGTCGGTCATAGTTTGCAATGGGCGCGTTAATTCAGAAGATTGCACCATGGAATGTGCAAGCCTGCGTATTATTGGCACATGAGTGTACATGTGTGTGTGTGTGTGTGTGTTTTATGGCACACTCGCATTGGATTCTAGCTGCCCAAATGCGGAATTTTAACGCTTCCCTGCATTGCTGCATGTGGCATCTGGAGCCGTCATCACTCATGTCAGCGGTTAATCAGCACACGGTGATTGATCATCCACTTGCCACACTCCGAGGTTACTTGCTAATTGTTGGACTTGACTAAAACAACGCAAATAAGAAAGCAGCGCAGCTCGATGACCCCACACCCAATAGTCTATTTCCTATACTTCTGCTCAATACCACAGCTATTAACAACACATTGTACTCCTAAGCATGCTCACACGTACCAATGACCCACAAGCAATCCTCGTTACCGTAACCTGGTGCTCCTCTGATACATTGGATTGTATCTTCAAGAACCCTAATTACTAGCCTTTCCGAAAACATCGCGGTACAGTTAAAAGGACTGGATGCATGATATACCTACTCCATGCATTTGCAGCACAACTACTGATACTAATAATGTTAATATTATTAATATTAAAAATAGGTATATTTTTCATCGAGTGAGAAGCTGTGGCCATATTTGACACCGATCATAATTTACATGCATGAATGGTAAACTGATGTATGGTTTTGATTGTTGTTGCTCTTTCAAGTATTTGTATTTACTCGCAGGTGTGTTTCAACGCAACGTGCACTAGTTGGAATAGTGGTGGGCGGTAAAAGCATTAGGGGTGGTTCACACAATGTGGAATATTTTGGTTTCACTCATCATATGTGCTCTGGCCTTCTTGGTACAAATCATCAAGAGAACTCTCTCAAGAGAACAGGGTCATAATCGTGTTCAAGTCTAGGTAATTGTTGAGCTGAACGCGAAACGCCGTTGCGCTCTCACACGATTTGATTGTAACTGGAAGCTTATTCCACAGGATAGCATATCTGATAACGAGAGTTAGACCGCAGATTAACCCCGCACCTGGGTACACTCAGCGTAAACTCCTTATTGCATAAAACTCTTGTCGAACTATGTTGTAGTTCTAGAGAGAGCAAAAAGCAATGGGGGTTTCAATGAATCATGTTGTACATAAGCATCAGGTTATGTCTCAATCTTCATAGCCAAAGCGCATCAAGCTAGCATTGTTGGCAGCGCTCCAGATAGTTCTTAGTAGATGTTTTGCCTAGCAGATGTTTGGTAAATGATCACTGTATGCTTTCCAGAGATAATCTGTCAGATTTTCACATGCTGCCACAAACGGTACTGCAATATTCCAAAATGAGGCGAGTGAGGATTTTAACGTTCTAATCAGGCTGGGGTCATGTGGATCTTATACAGTATATTAGCCACGGATTTGCTGGCACTGGCCACCTGATATTCTATCTGTTCAGGAAAGTTGAAGGTGCAAGAATACCGGATTCCGAGGTCGCGGGTAGACAGCTGTACACGAGGGTGTTAGCAGTTGAGTGTAATTGATCCCTCGGGTAGCTAACAGCCACGATAATTGATGCTAGAATTTTTTGTCGAGTTCATCATCTAGGTGTCACACCATTCCGTAAGGGAGTGGAGGTCTTCCTGTATGAGCAGTAGTGTATCTTGAAGTTCAGCTCCCCGGAATTTGTAGATTATCATTACGTCATCTGTAAATAGAAAATGCATGCTATAACTGCTAACCGCACTAGTGTCATTGACGTAAAGCAGGAACATTAACGGACCAAGTAGACTCCCTTGAATAACACCACTAGTGGTTAGACGTGGTGAGGAGTGATTATCCGCTATGGTAACCACATGAGGACGGTCGCTCAGGAATGACAATAGCCAGGCTAGGATTGGGTCCTGAATTCCAAAGGAAGCGATCTTTTTCAACAACGGTTTGTGAGGCACTCGATCGAACAGATGTATGCTTGCGTATTCTGTGTCAATAGAATGGGAAACATGGTTTAGATCATGAGATTGGCAGGTTACGCACGATTGATTGTCCAAGATACCAAGCCGTGATCAGTTTATTAGCTCCAGCGATTTGATGAATTTCATCACACCATTCTTAATCAGTTTCTCTAGTAATCTGGTTAATACAGGGGTGTGATGGATTGGCTGGTAAGTTAATTTCTTGTTTGGAACCACTCTCGTGACGGGGATGATGAGCGATGTTTTCCACTGGTCTGGAAAGTAGCTAGATTCCAACGAAAGTGTAAACATGTTCAGCAATCGTAACGGCATGTCAAGCCCTCCCAGTTTTATGACACAGGTGGGATACCATGGGAATCCAGATGGGATGATTGATGGAATTCATTACATCTTGTATACTACTGATAGCAAATTCACTAGTACACAGGACGTTGGTTGGTTCCACCCCAACGCATGCATCTAACAGGACCGTCTCCAGGCTCACTGAAGTAGCGCAAAATGGGCTAAATGTTTTGCAGATGTCATCCGCTCATGAAGGGACTGTTCGTCTGCATTAACCAGTCCATCAACCAAAGGGGAGTGGTAATTAGTTCTGTGACGCGGAATTTTAACAAGTTCTTTCGTTTTACATATCGTTCGTTGTGCCATTTATTCTTCGTGTATCCTCTTCGTCAACCGTATGTGCTTGAACCCATCAATGATGTTGTGCAACTTTAAAAGCAAAATGAAATTTCCCGTCTTTCTGTATCGAGCAAGTAAGCTTCCGTGTTTCCGGCTGACTGAACATACGATCGTGTCATTTCGGACACGTGTGATCCCTTGTCTTGGGGAGAAAGGACAGCAATGGCGTGATGGACCGGATAGTAGAAATAGTCCGCGGCAGTGCACACATTGTTAAAGAGGAAGAATGCGTCCCAATCGGAGTCTGGGATTAATTGTTGCAATTGCTTCCAGTTCAATCTATATATTGCATATTGCGGAATAAAGGCGTCCTTGGTGGCCTAGTGTGGATGTTACCAAGGAGTTTGTCTAGTACCTCGGTTTGTTCATTTGTGACCCCCAAAGTGAATATCAGGCCGAGTATACTGGTCGCTCTTGTCGCTTCACTAACCCACTGTATCCACCCAACACTTCTGAAAGAGGAAAGGAAAGCTGTATGTTTAGATGAGGATGCTTGAGAGAACTAGCTACTCTTTGGTAGGTTGAAATCACCAGCAAATATCTTCTGCCTGTGTGGCATCTCAGCAGCAAATTCGAAGGCTGAAGTGATGATGGTAACACTCGCTGTTGACGCTGTTGGAGGGTTGTAAACACATCCGAGTAGAATATGAGAACCGGTTTCTGAAAAGGACAACCAAAAGGATTCGGGAACATTTGTTGGCTATGGATGATCAAGAAGCTCGACTGCAAATATACAGTATAGGTATGTCCAGCATCCACCTCCTTTGCCTGTGCCGCAAGCTTTTCGGAAGAGCTGATAATTAGGAATCAGTAAGGCAGAATCTAAAGTATCGAGGAAGCACCCCATGTCAGTTACGAGGATTGCTTGGAGGTCGTTGATATGCGCAAGCATGTCTAGGAAGTACAATTTGTTGTTACTAGATCTGGCATTAAGTGGAAGTGTAGAAAACGGACTATTGGTTTTGGGGTCATCGTGTTGCGGTTCGCTGTTATACGTGTTGTTGTAGGCAGGTATTATGGACTCAGGAGATTTGAGTGGGAGTACTGTGGTGCACTCTATTCTTGACAGGCGTGGTAATATGGGTAATGAGTCATTTGTGATTGCCGATATTGCTGTGGACATGGAGGTGGTTGAGGAAGCAAGCCTAATTTGCCGTTGGCGTATCAGTTGGCGTGGAAGTTGGCTAGTCATCTATAAAAAATGCAGGCACGGTGGGAGCAGGTAGTTGCCTTCTGCCGGTTAGATAAGCAGTGGGAATGACCGCGGCTGCATTCTCTCCTGTACTAAAAATGGGTCATGCTGAGGGGTGTTGGGATGGGCAGCACACATATGGGACAGGATGGGAGGTGGCCTTGGCTTCGTGACCTAGTTTATTCTATCATTACTGTGAATGTTTTTGTGATACGGAAGGGAATTATGGCGTGCGGTATCTAAAAGAAATTTTCTTTCTGGTTTTGTCGGTTCAGGATGTCGCTTTATACAGTGTTTGTGCGATGTATGTTGGTAGATCTTATTAATTTCTACCGTGTTCAGCACAGGTTAAAGCATTTGTTGGAACCGATGAGTGGCTGTGAGTTTTCTACATTATTGGACTGACTGCCCATGGGGGTCGTTTGGGCGTTGAGTTCAGCTTGCGGCACTGCTAGATGGACCTTGATAGTCGACTCTTCCATCACTTATAAATGGTGCAGTCAATGCGGTTGGTTCACAGTCGTCAAGATTAAGAATAGTTGGTAGGAGTTTGCTTAGGTGACATTGCAGTATCGTCAGGAACAGTGTGTGCGAAAACCTACCGTGCGGCCGCACTTTAACTCGGCTCTCGCTTTGCCCTCTGTGGCCACTCTAATTCTCCCCACACAATATTGTGCGTGCGCTCGTTCGAACCAGTTCGACGAGCTCTAATCAGTGCTTCCCAACAGTTGGATCTAACTTGTGTGGATTGTACTCTTGCTCCAGTTCCCAGTTTTCGGCATATGCTTTGCCGAATTCCACTTGTGTAACTACATCAAACCGGTTTTTCGGAAAAGATTTTGGTCTCATTCGGAAGAAGAAGCTGAGGGCTTCCAAACTACGCGGCAACCATCCCTGCAAGTTGCAGCATAACAAGCTTATGGCCTTTTTGCCCTGCTCATCAACTGAGCAGCTCAAGGGACGCTTATCAGCGCTCCATCTGCATCGTCGCTTAAGGCAAGCCGATTAGCACACGCTGCCGCTTTGTGTGGGTGTGTGTGTACCATTGCGAGTCGGTTGATCGCTGAACCCGACAGTCTGCGCGTTACGACCCCCATCTGCCTCCACCGCCTGACCTTGGTGAGGTTGAACAACTCTCAATTGGTGTGCGTGTTCTGACCTGTTCGTGCTTCACCCCTAGCACAAAGTACACACATCAAGGTGAGCGCTTAGATAAACCTTGCTGTAAACAATAAGAGGACAACGAGCATTCTAATGGTTCAACGTCGCCTATGTTGCACAGACAACTGCAGTAAAGTGCTTAAGATCAGTAGTACCAGTTCTAGCTGCAGTAGATCGTACTGTCCGCAATGTGTAGGCAAATCCGTCCAAGAAGTGAGACAGACAAACCAAGTTGCTGTAACAATTTGGTTTTGCCCAAGGTGTCAAGTCATTCCGGTTGTCAACTGTTTATTGCTCATGAAAAAATGCGCTAGGATGACTGAAATAATCGCGCAATTTGTAAATACTAAGGTCGCTCCCTCGGAGGTAAATATGGCTACGATAATACCTCACCCGGCCAAAGCAAGCTCTGAGTCTAAACCGAAGAAAAGAGCTAGACGCACCAACTGCACTGCAGCGTCTGTGACTGTAAATCCATTGGGTCGCTTCGCTCCCATAAGTGGGCAAGCCTCAAACATGCCTGCTTCCACTTCTCCAACCATAGAGGCTTCACTTGGAGATTCAGCCATGACACCGACAGCTCAGAGCCGTAGGAAATCCGGTGCAGATAACAAGCAGGTAACGTACGCATCGATTGCCTCGACAAACTCACAGGGAGGGACACACATACGTCCATCTTCTGTACCGAGCAGTCGTGGCGCAAAGCAGCTTTCGCCGTAAATTCCAATGGTGTCCTCTAAACAACGCGAATTGCCGGCAAAAAGTATAAAGCCAACACTCGATAGACAAAACCACACTGCGTTAACTCTCGTGTGCACCAATGTTCCCGAATCCAAATCTGGCACAATAAAAGGCAAGTTGCAAGACGATCGCAACCAGTGGAGTTCCATCTGCGGTGCGATTGGTATTCGCGTTGATCCTGCAATGGTGCGACGTGTAGCGCGTCACCCGACCTCAGTGCACTCTGATGAACCTCGAATTCTTCGAGTAACACTAAACTCAGCAGATGAGACAGAGGCTGTCCTGCTCTCAGCAGTTCGTTTTCGCAACTCACCGAGCGGAGTGCGCATATTACCTGATCTACCTTGGAAAGACCGCGCAAAAGAAGCAGTTGATCGACGCGGCATTCCTAATAGGGATAGCAAGATAACAATATTTGTTCATGGTGTTCCCGAGCTCCTGCATGCTTTTGATCACGATGCACAAACACATCCGCGAAGCACTCTCTGTTGACAATGTTATTGCCAAATCCCTGACAAGAGTTCCGACATCACCTAACTATAAGGGCTGCGGTCCAAGACTAATGGAAGTAATACTACACTCCGAGGGAATGACGCAAGTTCTGTTGGATAGCTGGTTAAAGTTTCGAGCTAGGTTGCCTACAGAGACACGGCTAAAGGCAGCAGGCGAACGACCAAAAGTCGGAAGCAATTCAATGGAACTTGCAAACGCAACAAATTCTTTATTTGCACAGTCATGCGGAAAGACCGACACAACCGCGCCCACGGCACACAAGAGAACAGAGCACAGCACGAGTGAAACGACTGTTCAGGAACGCTCAATAATACCATGCAACACGACTGAAATACATAAACCAAAAATCCATTAATGACCGGCCACCTAACGGCCGGCTTGAAAACTAACACAAACTTGACATCTATCAATGAACTCCTAACAACAAAAGCCCTATCTTGCATGTATACAAACGCCCAAGGCCTTCTAAGCAAGTTGGCCGAACTTAGAGAACTCCATGCCTCACAACAGCGGGACATCGTCATGAGTACAGAGACATGGTTAAACCCTGAGATAACCGATTCTGAGATCAATTTACCCGGGATGTCGCTGCTTCGGATCGATAAAACCGGAAGGGGTGGCGGTGTGATTCTTTATTATAATACAAACCTACGATGTGAAGTTATCGATCACAAGGAAATTCGAGCTCCCGATTCGCTTTGGTGCCGCCTATGGTTGAGAAACAAGGACACATGTCTACTTGCCTTGATTTATCGCCCACCAAACTCAACTTCGGGAATGGACTCCAAACTGCACCACGTTTTTCAGTTTGCTTTGAACAAGTCCTACACCCACATTCTTATCGCGGGAGTCTTTAACGTGCACGGCATAGAAACGCCGGTGACCTACAGTTTGCAGTTTAAAGCCTGCTTGCAAGAGCTAATTGCTAGCCACCCTCTTTACAACCACGTAACCTCTCCCACCGGATTTCGAACTGCTAACAAGCCGTCGATACTGGATTTTGTGCTAACTAACGAAGAACTCATGGTTGATGGGATAGTTACAAGCACACCACTGGGTCGTAGTGATCATGTTACTCTACTCTTTGACTACATATGCTATGCCGAGTACCCTGAAAAGGAGGATGATAAAGTGCATACTGTCACACACTACAATGTGTTGTCTAAGCTTGTTAAGGATACATCTTGGACTTTCTTAACCGAATGCCACCAGATGTTGCCTGGGAAACATTTACAAGGACGTTTAGCACACTGGTTGTGCACGCATCAGAACAGAAGTCCTTCCAACCCAAAAACAAGCATAAGTCATTTCTGAGGAGCAGAACACGTAGATGGATGTCCCGGATGGATTTGGCATGGCGAGATCACCAGGACTGCTTGAATGCCGAAACCTGGACTGCATACGTGACACATCGTAACTTCTGTGTGAAACTGATCCGCGAAGACAAGGTCACTCATCAGCAGGAGTTAATGAAGCGATTCTGCACTAACCTCAAACTCCTGTACAGGCATGTTAACGGCCTTCGAAAGGTGAAGCGAGAGGTTCCAGTGCTAGTCATGGCTGATGGGTGCACGTGATCAGCAACGGAAGCAGCTGATCTCCTACGGCTTCATTACTCCCAAACTTTCCAGCAGGTAACGAGTCCAAACATTCTCCTCATTTCTAATACTCCACCGTCGGGTTTAGACAACATTCTCTTCACTGCAGAAGCTGTGTTGAAGTAGTTGTTATCCTTGCGTATCCACAGTTCTCCTGCAGCCGACAACATCCGACCAAAGGCTAAGCAGGCGACAGCTAGTGATCTAGCAGAACCACTGGCTGTTTTCTACCAGCGGTGTTTAGAAGAGAACCGTATTCCACTAGTATGGAAGCGAGGGGTCATCACTCCTATCCGTAAATGAGGTAGCTGCACTGATCCTGCCAACTACCGTCCAATAACACTACTTCGCGTACTATCCAAATTGATGAAATCAATCACTGCAGATGCTCTGATGCCATACCTGGAAAGCCACAATTTAATAGCTCAGGAGCAACATGGCCTTCGTCAAAAGCATTCGTGTAACACTAACCTATTAATTGCACGTAATAGCTGGACTGAAGCTGTTGATGATGGGGTTGGAGTCGATGTCATCTACCTGGACTTTTCAAAAGCGTTTGATCGTTTAGACCATCGAATTCTACTTCAGAAGCTTCGGAACTACGGCATTGGCGACCCAATCCTGAGTTGGATTGGCAATTTTCTACAGGAACGACGGCTAGTGGTGAGAGTCCGAGAATTATTTTCTGATGCAATCGATGTGGCATGTCAAGTACCAAAAGGCGCGGTCCATGGACCTCGTCTGTTCTTGGTGTTCATTAACGATTTGGCACGATCAGTTACGTCCGATTTCCTATTTTTTGCTGGTGATATCAAGATATGGCGAAGGATCAGAGGACCGGACGACCACGAACGGCTCCCGTGCGATCTTAACACAGTGTCGAACTGGTCACTTCAAAACGCCCTACCATTCAACGTAGACAAATGTCGCGTGGTACAACTGCGCCATAGACATAACTACACCTATATACTTGGGACAAACGGATTTGCAGACCAGCTCCCAGGAACGTGACCTTAGTGTGATCGTACAGAGCGCCCTCAACTGTTCGAACAGGCTGAGATAGCTGCGAAAAGGGGCAACCAGCACTTCGGCATGCTGAGAAGGGCATTCGGGAGATTTGACCCATCAATCTTCCCAATGATGCACAGTTCCTACGTACGCCCGCATGTTGAATACGCTCTCCAAGCTTGGCAACCTTGGTTGAAGCGCGACCTAGAGGCGTGAGAGGCACCACAACGAAGAGCAACAAAGAATGTAAACGGCCTGCACTATCACTCTTACCACCGAAGGCTGAAGTTGCTGGGAATTTTCAGCGGACGCTATCGAAGGTTGCGCGGGGATCTCATATTAGCGTATCAGATACTGAGTGACCCCAAGCACGTATGCCACCATTTGCTGAAACTTAGCCACAACACGCAGCTCAGGGGTAACTGCTTAAAATTGAAGGAACATTATAGCCGTCTAGAGTGTCGACGGAATTACTTTTCCCTTCGGGTTTGCCAGCCCTGGAACGCACTCCCAGACTAAGTTGTATCCTCTCCTACCTTAGATGTTTTCATAAAACGATTAGATGATGCTCTTAGCTCCCAGCAATTTGTTACCTAAACTCCTCTATTTTAGATTACGCCAAGCATGCTTTTCAACAGGATTTATGTATCAAATGGACCTAAGTGAGCGACCATATTTTACTTTTCTCACTATTTACCTCAATGATCACTGCACCCCAGTGTCTTTCTGAACGTTTACGCTCGATAATTTTTTTCATCTTACACTGATGTTACTTAGCAAAGTATTCATCTCGGCAGACGTTCGATAGATGACCCAGACATATTTTGATTTCATCATGTTCACCCCAGCCATCCTACGGGACGTGTCAAGCACTTGCTTTTATCCTGTGATAAATCATTGCTCATTGTTCAGCGGTGATCGATGTCCTTAGCATATGAGCTGAGCTGTCGAGATCCACCTCAAAGTGCCTATTTGCCACATAAGATAAGTAATCTTATTGAGCTTTGGTTTGAGAACACTTAACCCAAATAGTCCTTTGAGCTGGTGATTGTGACGAAAATCACTGAGGGATATTTGTAGTAGTGTGCGATCTGGTTTAATCAATAGGTCTTTGAACTCGGTTCGCTGAGCTCTGGTGAGTTGATTACTCAAAAATCAGTTCGCGGATTCCTCAGTTGAAAATTTAAACATGATCGGGCAGCAATGTTTAGGTGATTTTTTCAGACGATGGCAGTCACATTCAATCTCGGACATGTTATAGGCCGTAAGTACTGGAGTTTCAATTTTACCCAAACCAGGTCTATCAGGAATGTTAAAACGATCACATTTTTCAGTCCATGCATTCTTTCATGTATCTCAGACGCAATTGAGGTGTTTAACCGTCCTGCCTTTCCCATTTGGGCTGGATTAAGGCTTTCCCATAGGTTACTGAGATAGTCTAATGAAGCCAGGCGATCGCTGACTGGATCGAGGATGGTAACTACTTTTCTCATCTCGGGGAGTTGGGATTCCAGGGAGTTGACCATATCACTTAGTTCAGAATGACGAGTAGCAATGGGATCAGGACTGGCTCGCAGTTTGGTTGGGGCCTCAGTTTTCGTTGGCTTTGTTCGGGTGGTGTATACAACACTACTTTTGGCTTGTCGAGTGATGCTAGGCTTTGTGGGTGCCATAATAAGGTGAACTGTACTGATGAGAAAGCTACATGAAGTAGCTAGGGAAGGTTGATGAAAATAAACGACTCAATCAAGGTCTTAGGTGCTTGTGCTACGGGAAAATGTCAATGCAAAAATAAGCGAATGCTATACAAGCTAACCAGTTTTTAGTTTTGTGCTATCGGTTCAGCAGGACTTAGTTCTGGTTGATGTTAGTTCAGTTAAATCCAGCAGTTGTACTTGTCGAGGTCAGTTGTTGATGCCAGCGCCGCCTGCGGTCACCTGACTGCTCCGCACAGGTTGGATTACTGTGGAAGAAACCTAAGATGGCGGACTGAAAACTTAAAAAACTTATTTGATTTTATGATGCATGCCATGTACCCGCTCTGGTGTCAAGCCTCTTCCCCCGACCCTTGCCCATCCCTTCTGAGTTCTACCTTTCAGAAACTCAACCGCCGGAACTGCCAAGGCAACCCTCGAGTGACTCGCCAACCGGTTCAACGCAACCCCTGAGTGACTTGCCAGCTGACCCAAGACCCCCTTCGTGACCCAAGCAACAGTCAGTCGCGCTCGGCCGTAGACAGCCACGAACGGGTTTGTCCCCAAACACGTGGCGTTGCCGACGAGGACGTCGGATTTATTCGTTTGACGTGGACGCTCGTATTTCTTCGTCGGACGAGAACCGTGGACTGGAGTGTGGTGGGGGGAGTGACGCCCAAGCGTACCGTCGGGTCTGTAGTGGTGAGAATATCCTGTCGACCATTTTTCTGGACTAGCCAGTTTTTTTACAGTCCGGCCAGCCTGCCCCGATGTTCTACGGATGATACACTCTGGTCCACATGACCATCATAAATAATTAATAACAAAAGCCTGGACCCATGGTCAAGGTCATCGCATTCCGGTGAGATTTCGTTGCTGCTACATTTTCATCGTTCTCGAATCTAGGTATTATTGTATATTCACCCGCGTACAATCAGTCCATCAGGGTTGGTGCGGCCTACACTGTGCGCATACTTCCTGCTCTGTATTCCAAACGGATATTGTCTACCACTGATTGCCAATTGCTGCGGCATTTCGGCGTAAACAGTAGTGGACAAACTCAATGCCTTTACTACTTCCATCAAGGTTCGTAGAATCGTTGGAAAGTACATTACGAGGCCAATGTATCAAAACCGATTCTAACGAAATTGGTAACTCTACAGAGCGACCACCAGTACATCCTTCCTCCCTGCTTTCGCTGTCGACAGCGAACCCCTGGCCTATCTTCCAAGTCTAACTTCCGAACGGACTTGTCAAGCCGTTCAACCGTCCCACTCTTTGTCTGCTTGGACAAAACGTGTGCGCGCACAGGAACAAACGGATCGACGCATTGCGGCACGGCGCAGAGCTGACCTCAGAGCTAACGCGTGCAAAGGACACTCCTGTGCACTGTGATTACTGGCCATCAGAAAGTGGACAAACACCTGGTTGGTTTGTATCGATCTTTGCAGCTGACACGGTGACCATTTTAGTCCACTGTCCACTGCCCGTTTGCCTTAAGTAACTATCACAAACCCAGTACCTTAGGGCTAAATTAGCAAATCAAGTAGAATGCCCATTTGTTACGTCGTTTCGAAAGATAAACAAAACACGAAGCTTTGAGCAAACAATTGTTTTCGATTACTTCTTCATCAGGCTCATACAGTAATATACATTATGTTAACGTCTGCTGCAATCGTTAGTGTAACAAAGAAACAATTGATCAGACAATTTAACTTGTGATCGTGATGGCCTTCATCTGATCACGTGACTGAGGTCAGGTGAATTTTCGGAGTACCATTACTTCCTTACTTCAAGAAAATGAAAATGATACTCTCGGACACTTCACGTTTCGTGAGATGTGAACAACAGAAAGATAAAACAGAATGTGTAGAAAATCAATTGATCAAGTGTTTGAAATCACTAGTGAACGACGGCGCCATCACCAAAGAAACGTACGACCGACTTCGTCCCATAGGCCTATAACCAATCCCTAAGCAATATGGAAACTACAGCCTCATGTTCTGTTAATTCGCCTGCCATTAAGCGAAAGTTACCAAGGCGTAAAGTGACTGTTAAGACTCGAAAAGCTCCGAAAACTTCTAAAACTGCGGGACCTGATACTTCAGCTGTAGCAAAACGCTGTCCAGCTGCCCTGCAAGTTCAGTCTATTAACTTACAAAACATCCAAAAAGAAGTTACCCAACTTAACGTCGAAATGCTGTCGATCGATAGCTCCCTGTCTGTTCTCCGTGCACTAGAGCATATAACTGCCTTACTGCAAAAGACAGTGAGTCCCAAAGTAGAGCATATGTTACCCGCAGGATCAGTTATCGATTCGATCGCCGCAGAAGTAGTCCGCAGGATGTATCCTTCTAACAATGCAGTTGTTGTTAATGTCCCGGATACTATTCCGTTCGCAGCCTTACGAGATATTCCACTTAAAGCTGGTAACACTGTTGGAACGCAGTGCAGTTGCATAAGACTCAAAAAGAAAGTCCAGTGCCACTCATGTCCAATACTGTTCAAATTTCATAATGCTTTAACTGCCAGTGAATTTATAAATAGACGTGATCAAATAGTTGCCAAAACTACTTTTGAGACGCTGAGAGTAGCCGCTGATAGAACACCTTTACGAAGATTACTCCTGCATGGAGATTCCGACCCTACTCTATGAAGCGAGTCACTAACTTCAAGTGTGGTCGCACCTACGACAGTTGCTAGTCTCCTTCCCAACGGCCAAACTGACACCCCTACCTTAAGGTTACCTGTCCAAGTGGACACCCACAACCAGTCCAGCAATATAGTAAACCCTCCCGACTCTCCACTGATGATGCTGCGTGCAGCGAACATCCTAAAACCTTCGACTTTTATAACTAAGGGCCACAGTCGCTACGAACCTGTGAAATCGCATCCACGGGACAGTTTCGTAAAACAGCTACAGAGCATTAACACTCAGGTTGTCGATTTGGACCTAACTACCACAGTGACATGCGATCTGATTTCCTTCGGTGACGACAAAAGACCAGCTACAATAGATACGCCGTTAGCAAACGTTCCACTAGCTGGGGGCCTAAATCAGATATTTAGTACTCCATCCCCTCAGAAGGTGGATTCTACCGATCTTACCTCCAAAAATCCGAGTCGTCTGGTACTCCGAACCACTCTATTTCCCACAATCTTACAACCACCCGTCCAGATCCAGCGGTATGGCCAGCTCAAATGCTATCACCGCATACAAGTACCAACTACCCCATTTGGCCTAAGAAACGATTAGCTTTCAGTGCCTTGCTTTCAATATACCTGACTCAATTGCTCTCCATGACATCGTCAACACTTTTGGTAAAATAGCAAATGTGTAATATAAAATGCTAAATGTCATTTGGGTGCCTAAAAGTATACAAGCCTACCCAGCACCAGTCAAATGTAGTTCTGTCGACCAGCCCACGTTGGAAACGCTTATTAGCGAGCTAAACGTCATTCGGAAAGGCCCTCACTTATCAGGTGACTCTAGTAAGTTACTTGCTCAACCCTATGTT
>CALYDF020005371.1:0-14415 GCA_944474145.2 Dicrocoelium dendriticum | reverse complement strand
GATCACGCCATTTTCTCATGCATCTGTTTGATGTATGAAATGATGTTCATTGATCCAAGCTGATCTGCGAAATTGTGACCAGCATGTTAATTAAGGGGTTCATTAACACTTCACACAGAAGCTATGCAGTTATTCTTCAGTGACGACATACAGAGAGCGTTGCGATAATTTTTTGACATGACCCAGCCTAGTTTCGAAGTGTGGAGGTGAACCTGTGTTGTCTTCACAACATCTTAAATCATCTTTCATACAGTTACGATAACTGTGTTTACCTGCTTCGGCTACGGTCCTGGTGATCGAATTGACCGACGTGTACTTCAATACGAATCACGGTTCACATTGGGATTACGCATTACTATCCACTCACAAACAAGTACTTCAAAATTACCCTCCAATCGGCGTTTGCCTGTATTTAAACATTTGCTATTGAGACCTCTATTGAGGCCTCGGTTCACTTTGAGGTAATCCTCGGTCATTCCGATCTCGAGGACCGTATCCTGAATGGAAATATTTGGGTGTTGCTCTTCCCAACACTGGCATACCACAACCGCGGTTTCGTCCTGGTTTCCCTCAAAGTGAACCGAGATCTCAATAGAGGTTGCGAGTCGCAACCCAACCACACAGCTTGCTCCCTAAATTCAGCTTTGAATTACTTTCCGCTGCGCCAACCGTTGCTCACAGCTCACAGTACCAAAGTGTTCAGGGCGCCAGCCGTGAATTACTAAGCTCTGAGTTCCACCCCAGCTCAAGCTATCTCCATCTGATGAGTCCAAACCAGGACGAAACCGCGGTCGTGGTGTACCAGTGTTCGTGTTCATCCCTGAAAACATTACATCTAAAATCCTGCTACTCACGAGTAGTCTAAACTTTCAAATGTGCTGAAAAGAAGAGTGGTTGCGCGCACTCCCTTCGTAGTACAAGAGTCACGCATTCAGAAGAGACAGAGAGCGAGGTGTACGGACAAGCCAGTAACTGTTGGTATAGTCAACAGTCTATCAAATAGATATAGATCCAAATAGATCCATGGAAATCACTAAAAGAAGACAGGTTGAACACCTGATGGCACATTAAAGGTGAGCAATACACTTCAGCTGTTCTACCGCAATATAAAAAACAACTGGGCCAGTAACAGCACGAACATTTATCTAGCCTCCATATGATTTGTAAATTCACCAATGTCATCCGGCTTTTATTGCGGTCCGTGTGTTTTGTATCTTCGGGTGAGAATGCAGAGCAACGTCGAGGGAAATATCGGGTGTTCATTATGGGCACGGTGATAGACAGAAAGAAGTCTACTGGTGCCGTATCTCATTGTGACGTTACGACGAACACTGAACAATGATTTTATACGGGTGAACAAGCACAGCTTTACTAGCTCTGTTGGGTATTCTGGTGGGTCATCAAAAAACCTTAATGAATAAAGTGCAGCTAGTAGTTATACTAACTACCGTTATTCCGTCTGCTACGGGAAACGGGCAGCAGGAGACCTGGTGTTAGTGAAACTATACGTGACGAGAGTGGACAGCCTATCCACAACTTATCAAAACGCTTAGAGCGTTGGGCTGAGCACTTTGAAAGGCAATTTAATCGGTCGGAATTGTTAGATTTCTCGCCGACCAGTGATCGCCCTGCTCCGTGGGCTGTTCCTTTGGATCCACCCTCTCGCTCAGAAGTCGAACATGAGATCAAACTGTTGAAGTTAAATAAAGCCGCGGGACCTGATGACCTTCCTCCAGCCCTCTTCAAATTCGGGGGACCTGCTCTTGTGGATGATTTACACGAGTTACCAGTCAAACTGTGGGAGCAGGAAACTGTCCCAACCGATTGGAGCCGCTTCATCATAGTCCCAATTTTCAAAGGAGGCTCACGATCGGAATGCGGCAGCCATAGAGGAATCAGTCTGATCTCCATCGCCTCCAAATTGCTTGCCTCTGTCATCCTTCACAGACTGACTGGCACTCGTGAAAGCCAGATTCGTGAAGAGCAAGCTGGATTTCGTCGAGGTCGTGGCTGCATTGACCACATCTTCACTTTGCGTCAGTTGTTGGAGCACCGTCACATATATTGGCGGCCCACCGTTGTCGTGTTCCTCGATATCAAAGGTGCATTCGATTCGGCGGAGAGACATGCACTTTGGGACTGTCTACTCAGGAAAGGTGTACCTGAGAAATATGTGAATATTATCCGAGCATTATATGCACGTAGCTCGGGCAGAGTGAGGGCTTACGGCAAGTTGTCGTCGCCCTTTAATATGTCCAGCGGCGTGAGACAAGGATGCCCGCTGTCACCTTTCCTCTTCAACTTCGCTGTTGACGAAGTCATGGAAATCGCGTTCACAGGACACGACTTAGAAGGTGTGGAGCTACTCCCAGGAGAACGACTTCTTGATTTAGAGTATGCTGATGATATTGCCCTGATCTGTGACAGCTCACAAACGTACCAAGCGGCACTGGACAGATTAGCACTAGCTGTCCGTCACTTCGGGCTTTGCTTCGCACCCTCGAAGTGCAAAGCGTTTCTCCAAGATTGGTCTGGACCGCTTCCTACGCTGACCCTTGGTGGGGATCAGCTAGAAGTCGTTCAAAAATTCAACTACCTGGGAAGTTGTATCAGCGCCCGTGGGATTGAAGATGAAATCACGAATCGTATAGCAAAAGCTCGGGGCGCTTTTGCTAACCTTCGCCACTTATGGCGCCGGCGCAACATCACTCTCACCCTGAAGGGTAGAGTGTACAATGCAGCAGTACGTTCGACCCTATTGTACGGTTGTGAAACCTGGCCGCTTAAAGCAGCGGACCTGAAGAGGCTAGTTACGTTCGAACACCGGTGCCTTCGCAGTTTAGCTCACATCTGGTGGGAACACCGCGTGAGCAACGAGCGTGTTCGACGCCTTGTTTATGGCACAGGAAAAGGAACTGAACCGCTCAGCACCGTTATTTCACGCACCAGGCTCCGATGGCTCTGCCACGTGTTACGCATGCCAGCCCACCGACTCCCGCGACGTGCGTTGTTTGCGCGCCGGGGGTGTGGATGGAAGAAGAGGAGGGGTGGCCAAGCGATGACTTGGTCGAGAGGAATGAAGACCCTCACTTCTGAGCTGGCCTTGGTTGGAGCGTCTCAGCTCCCTGGTTGGGGTCCGAAAGACGATGAACACGTTTGGTTGGACACACTTGCTGATATGGCTAGGAGCCGACCTCAGTGGCGTACGTGCTGTGAGTTTCTTTGTCCCACCGCATCCCTCTAAGCCTCCCCCTCCAACCACCATCTCATTGTTTAACCTTATATAATTTTGCATAGTAATTTTTTTGATGCACAGTAGCCGGCTGGTAGCTTACCGGAACGATGCCTATCCGTTACCGGTAGCTCAGTTAGCTTGCACCAGTTGTTTTTTTCTCTCTTTTTTTCTTTGTATTGCGGCACAGTAGCTGAGGTGTTCCCCACCTCTAGCTAACGTGTATGATGATGCTGCTGATGATGATGAGTAGTTATACTGTCAAAAGATTGGATTTATCGCACCCGATACAGTAGCCCAGCACGCCGAGTGTTTCCATAGCTTCGATACGCGAAAAAATTAAATCCAAGGTATTTCCCAGGAGAAAGATGGTGAGTAGTGTCCAGTAATAAAATGTAAGTGCCGGAGTGCGTCATCCAACCGATTTTTAAATATGGCTAGCGTGGGTGCAGAAACAACCGATCCGGGGCGAGCGTTCCATGGTTGACACACACACACGGAAAACATATTTCTACGGCATGCCAGACTGCTGTGCTGTTCTGCTAATTTCAAGAAGTGCACTCTAAACTTGTTACTGTGTTACTGCTAAGTTGCAGTAAAAAGCAGCATACATTATTTGACCATTAACGCCATTGACAGATAAGAACTATGGAAAAATAAAACACAGTGTTGTAAAGAGATCTCCTTTCGGTAGTTCACGTCAAGCAATTACGTCTACAAGAATGACAAATGGAACAGTAATCCGGTGAAGGCGAAAATGAGGACGGATGGGACGGTTTTTGAACAGATTTAACATCTTCGTTCGGTGCTCAAATCGATTTACTTAGGTGACATCGTGATAGGACTGACAGACACTGAATCAACTTATTTAAACAGAAGAGGAAAACATAATAACAGTATAAGAGATAGATACTTACATAATTAAATGGCACCTAGTTATGCGCAATACACCGACGGAAGACTTATCAACAGGGCCATGACAAAGTCAAGGGTGCTTGTGCAACCCGGGTGCTACTTTCATATGTAATTATCTATGTTTTGTTTGGTAGTAATTTTACCTCTTCTGTTTACACAAGTTGTTTAGCCGTCTCTTAGTCCTACCACAATGTCACCTGGTCAAACCGATTTGAGCATCGAACCAGCATGTTAAATCTGTTCAAAAACCGTCCTCATTTTGCCTTCACCACTTTACTGTTGCATTTATCAGTCCTGTACGGGTGACTGTCTGAAGTGAACTACGGAAAAGTGATATGTTTACAATGCTGTGTTTAGGTAGGAACTAGCTGGAGGGCGTTCCGTGCGCAATAGCGGTTCTCCTTTCATACCCTGCGGAAGATAAGTTGATGACGCCGTTTGTTGACATTAATAATTCCATGGTGTCGTGTTGCCCTCCGTGAAGCAAAAAGACTGGGCCGCGATCAGGAAGTCCCTTATTAAGATTACGCTCGAATATTTATAGAGTATATAGACTATTTACAACAGTCCGTTGCAATGGCTCATCCCTGTTCTTTGCATTGTGCCGCTGGTTCCTCTTCTATTGGTTTATGCTTGCGCGCCACGTTCACTCTGTCTAAAATCAACCCGGCTTTCTTAGTGGATGTACGATTGGCGGGACTGGGTCCGCGCGCTTCTTCCCTCGGTTCAGTGCCACAAGCCTGGGCTCAAGGGTGCACGAGTATGCGCTCCTTCGCTTGCTGGCGCCTGATTGGTCACTTGCACATTCAGCGAATGGTTGTAGGCTGGACGCGATCCCGGACCAACTATTTCCTGATTGGCTACCAATCTACTTCCGGCAACATGCTCACTCCCTATCGGTCTGGCCTGTGACGTTCGATCGGCATTACACCGTTTCCAGTCACCAGCATTTCCAGCCCCCACCACATCCTTTCCTTTTCCGTTTTTTAGTATGGCGTTACAATATGTTTCGTAGTGCCTACCACTTCGTGTGCGTTTAATGTCCTGGGCTTGGGTAGCAGTATTCCTCTCCGGTTGTGATTGATGACCCTCTTTCTGCAGTGTCCACTTCTGACGCACTGTTCTCAGTTGCACCCGATTCCGTCGAACGAGATTGCCCCCAACCTTGACTTCATAGCTCCTCTCTCTTTTCCGGTCTTCGATCATTCCTTTCCGACAGCATCCACCCATACTTCTTCTCCTGTACCTAGTGGTGGAAGGCTTTCCGATCCGCGATCATAGTACTTTTTCGCGTTAGCATTCTTTTCCGTAGTCGGTCGTGTAGAACATCGGACGGCGCTATCTCGGGCTACAGTAGAGTTGTAGCGGTCGGTATTAGCGTTCGTGTTCGGCGACTGAATAGACGCTGTGCAGGACTCTCCGATATCAGTAGATCCAGTAGCATTATGTACCGATCTTGCTGGGTCTTCTTGGCTTTTGTAAGCACTTTCTTCGCCTAATTCACTGCGTACTCAGCCTTACCGTTTGATCGGCTGTGGTATGGGCTAGTTAGCCGGTGACGAAAATCTCACTTCTTGCTGAATGCAAGAAACTCTGCACTATTAAATTGCGGCCCATTGTCCGAAATCACCACCTCGGGTATTCCATGCCGAGCGAATTGGCACCGCAACTTGTTCACCACGTACTGCGTACTAGTCGTCGTAAGCGCACCGATCTCGAAGTAGTCACTAAAATAACCTACCACAATCAAATAGTTCTTTCCATCGTAAGAAAAAATGTCTAGTGCACCCATCTGCCAGGGTCTGTCAGGAACGTCACGTAGCATCATCGATTATGTTGGCTGGCGCACGGCGTGTGGTCTGCGTAGTCACGTAGTCACGTATTTGGCTGGTCATTGCGGGCCAGAACGATAGCTCTGTAGCTCTTGCCACGCAGTTGTTGGTTCCTAAATGTGCACAATGTATCAGCTCCAGCATAGAACGCTGCCGTGCATTTGGAACCATTAGCCTCTTGCCTTTGAGTATTAATCCAACCTGAGTAATGAGTTCGTCATGAAAATGGAAGAATGGAGTCAGCTCCTTTGGTAACTTTTTCTTGTTTTCAGGCCATCCGTTCATAATCGTGTGATTCAGTAGCCTACACATTTAGTCCTCCTCAGTGTATCCTTGCAGATGGTGCAAGCGTTCCTCAGTGACGACGATCAGCTGTATTGCATGGACAAAAGCTGGGTCTTCTTCCTTTCCTTGCGGGTCTGACAGGTGGGCTCTTGGCAGCGTGCCCGCAATGTGTATCTGGGATCCTGGCCGGTAGACAACCTGGATCATACTTCTGCAGACATATATATATATATATATATATATATATATATATATATATATATGGCATGCCCCATGCTGTGGCTGATGTCGCATTCTTGATGCTTCTTCACCGCAGTTGGGCTAAACCAACTTACACTTAAACTAGGCCTTTTTATGCTAGATTCATCTCATTCCACTTTATTTGGTTTGTTCTGCCTACCTGGATAATGTTCTATTAGCTAGCCACGTTGCTTACGCTAATTGCGCTTATCTTCGGTAATTTTGTTGCGTTTGTAGCATTTTTAAGTAATTTATGGACATTTCTTATTTATCGCGGTTTCGTTGTTAACCAACTTATTTCACATGGTAATTTGGGTAAGAGTTATGCCACCGTATCTGTATGCATTATTGGATTTATTTTATTTCAGCTTGTCGTCTAAGGTGAATGGCTGTTGTTTGATATCCCCGGTGTGGCTGCGCTTGATGTGCATGTTGATAAGGTGCCTACCTGTCTATTACCCACAACCTCGTCCATACTGGCTCTAGGAGGCAGTTGGTCGTTGCTGGAGGGGACGGGGTGCACGGTCTTCGTGGTCGTCCAAGGCTCAAAGAGTGGTTCCATGCACTCAGTGTGGGGCGGACTACAGTCCAACCACCGCCTTGTGTGCGCTTGATTCCCCAAATACATCGTGCTTGTGTTTGCCTGTGAAGGAGTGTGGGACGGCTCCATTGATGAAACGTGGCTCCCATCCACATGCCTCCCGGTCTTATTCCTTCGGGTTTACACTGCATATGGGGTGTGTGGTTGGAGCTGTGGATGGTGCAGTGCAAGGCACCCATCGTCCCTCTGTAGGCGCAGGCGTCCTGTGGCTCGCCACAGTGACAGGCAAATCCGAAACCGGATGCCGCCAACCATATATATATGGCGGGAGAGCCTATGGTTCGCTGAGGCTGGTGGTGGCTAGAACCTGACAGATGATCTACCCACTGCTGCTATTGTTCTGCCATTTCCTCATGTCCTAACCCTGCGCTAACGCTTGCTGGTGATCTGCTAGAAGTCGTTCAGGAATTCAAGTACCTGGGCAGCTATATTAGCACCCGTGGGATTGAAGATGAGGTTACGAACCGTATAGCAAAAGCTCGAGGTGCTTTTGCCAATCTCCGCCACCTGTGGCGCAGACGCGACATTACTCTCGCCCTCAAGGGCAGAGTTTACAACGCAGCCGTCCGTTCAACTCTCCTATATGGCTGTGAAACCTGGCCCATCAGGTCGACAGACATGAATAGACTCGTCACGTTCGATCATCGCTGCCTTCGCAGCTTAGCTCATGTTTGGTGGGAACACCGCGTGAGCAATGAACGTGTTCGGCGTCGCGTATTTGGTGCAGGAAGAGCGAGTGAACCGCTCAGCACGATTATATCACGCACCAGGCTCCGATGGCTGGGCCACGTGTTGCGCATGCCAGCACACCGACTCCCACGACGTGCATTGTTTTGCGCGTTGTGGGTGCGGTTGGAAGAGGAGGAGGGGAGGCCAAGTGATGACTTGGTCGAGAGAAATGAAAACCCTCACTTCAAAGTTGGCGTCGGTTGGTGCATCGCGACTGCCTGGCTGGGGTCCTAAGGACGGTGAACACGTTTGGCTGGACACACTTGCTGATATGGCTAGGAGCCGGCCCCAATGGCGTTTGTGTTGTGAGTTCCTTTGTCCATCCCCCTCCTGTTTAGCATCCCCCTCCAATCACGATCTCAATCGTTAGGCATAATATGACTTTCTTTTGCGGCAGCCAGCTGTTAGCTCTCCGGAACGATGTCCATCCGTTACTGGGGACTCAGGGGGCGTGTCACTGTTCGTTTGTTTTTTCTTTTCTTGCCTTTTGTATTGCGGCACAATAGCTGAGGTGTTTTCCACCTCCAGCTAACGTGTAATGATGATGTCCTAGTCGCCTCCTCGTGGCGACCGCTGGGTGGGAGTTGCGTTTCGCCCTTCTCCCTGCTAAGTTCCAAGACACCAATCCACATGTGTCAGTGAACTGACAATGTGCTAGTCCCGCTTCCTTGGTGGGTTCATATAATCGAGGGCTTTGGCTATGGACCCGAGTCGTTCTCCTGTCAAGTGTGTGCGCCCTGCCGGTATCCTTGTCCATCCTCTTCGGAGGTTATGAAGTGGTTGATGGCCCACTTGTCGTAAAACCTAGCAATGGGAGACAACAGGTCCACGGGTTATAAGCTCACAGCTCGATTGGCGTAGAGCACGGGTGCCAAGCATTGTCTCTGACGGTGGGAGGACATCTCCGGGTGTTCAATGGTTTCCTACTGCCCACCTCAAGCCAGGCAGCCCCTGGTCAAATTGGTGCAAACCCGCCAAAACCCACCTGCGTCTGGCCATGATCGCAGGTGTATCCTCATACGGTCGTAAAACATATATGAATCGTTCCAGTACCTCCAAGGTTGCGTGTGACGGCCGTCAAGCAGATCCCAATCTGTCTCTGCAATCACATTCCCGATCTGGATCTGCTTCCCACTGCCTTGTGAGTCAGGCAATTGAGCCAAAGGCTCCGGGTGGAGTCCCTCAAGCAAACCTTCAAATCACCCACTGCCTTGTGGGTCAGGCTATTGAGCCAAAGGCTCCGGGTGGAGTCCATCAAGCAAACCTCCGAAGCACAACGACCACCTCGCGTGCGATTGCCCACCAATGCAATCGTATGCCTGTGCGCAACGCACTCAGCATCGGGTGGTGGGACTTGCGCACACTACTGGACCGGAACTCCAGCGAGCGCCCGGAGCGACGCACTGCACTGGTCGCGATGGAACTGGCGCGCTATCACATCGATATTGCGGCGCTCAGTGAAACTCGGCTCGCCGAGCAAGGTAAGTTGCATGAAGCAGGTGCTGACTACACATTCTCTTTGGTGGGCAACCCCGCATCAGCACCACGTTATCATGGGGTCGGTTTGGCAATATCTGATCCACCTCCATGGCAATTTGGTGGGTGAACCACGGGCATCAGCGCGCGACTGATGACTGTTCGCCTACGACTCGGAAGAGGTAAGTTTGCTACTTTTATACGCAAGTAACGTCAGAATATATGTTATCATGATGACACGCGGTGGTCAATTCTACACTCAGCTTTCCTCCGTGATACGGTCTGTGCCGAGAAGCGACCGGAAATACTTCTGCTAGAGTGGTTTCAACGCGCGCGTTGGGCGTCTTGGGGGGGTGATGGAGGGATGCGTCCGGCGTGCGGCCGCCCGCGTCCGTGTCGTGGAGTGCTTCGTGTATGGTAGGTTTCCGGCCTGGTCGCCCGGTCCGTTGCGTGATGGTCTTCGAGTCTGCGAGACCCGCGGGACTGGCCGTGCGTGTGATTCCGTGATGGCGCTGCGGGCCCGTGACGGTCCGGCCCCGGCGGAAACGGGGAATGGGCGGTCTCGTGAGTGGCACCGGTACGACAACGTGCGCCCCCGTGGTCTGCTCCGTGACGTCCTCGTTCCGAGAGTCCGTGCGTAGCCGTACCCCCGTGCGTGTCGACGGGGCGTGTCCGTGATGCGCAACGGTGCTCGTAGCGCGTGTGACGTGTGTCGGGCTGTGCGTGAGTGTTCCCCTCTGCGACGTGATATTTAGCGTGCATGAGGTCGTGACTGAGCGTGCGTAGGCGTGGGCCCCCCCCCCACCCCCCCCCACCCCCAACCCCCCCCCCAACCCCTCCCCCACCCCCGCCCCCAAACCCGCCCCCTCCCCCCCACCCCACCCCACCCCCTCCCCCCCCCCCACCCCCACCCCCACAACCACCCCCCCCCCCCCCCCCCCCCCCCCGCAGTGACCCGTGATGACAGCGTGGACAGTGTTATTCGGGCCACATGGCATTGGTCCAGCGAATGCGAATCGGTGACAGGCTGCTCTCACTTTGTGCACTCCGACCTGACGATCACGATCACTCGGTTTGCACTGAGTTGCGAGTGATCATAGCAACTTGGACGCACCCGAGTTGGTCATGCTCACTGCTCGACTATGTCATCGTTACGTCAGCGTAATTTGCGTGAAGTGCGCATGACACGTGTACTGCGTGGAGCTGAGTGTGGCACTGATCAGAAATGGGTGCGGACCAAACTGTACATATATTTTCGGTATAAAATCTATGTATTGCACTCCTCAGGCAGTGAATCGGTAGAATATAACATTCTCTCCCTCGATTACTGTGGCGAAACATATTGAGCTAGAGAAGGCGATGGCTGCACGCCTGTGTAATGTGGACTGCATAGCCACAGTGGGCGACCTGTGGCACCAAATTCTGGACCAAGTGACAGCTGCTGTTGAGGAGACCTTAGGGCGCACAAACTGGTAAGCTAGTCCCCCCCCCCCCCCCCCCCCCCCCCCCCCCCCCCCCCCGCCGGATTGGTTTGATGCGAACAATGTGCGTTTGGCGCATTGGTGTCGGGAGAAGAATGCGCATTTGCTACCAATGCTGGCAGCTCCCCCCAGAGACCTGGGGTTAGGGTTGTCAAGTTTTACAACTTTGTACAGGTGATTGACCGAGTGATACGTTCGCCCCTCCGCGCTCCACTGTATGGTGGTCGCGAGAAGGCTCGCACTGCAACGATGGAATTATGCGCGACCGCCGCCACCCTAAAGTATTCTTGTGACGCCTTGAGGTCGGTGTATGGACCGAGATTGCGAGCCGCTGAGCGAACACTGATCAATGGTAGTACAGGCGCTACCTGGCACACAGACTGCATGACCTAATGCAGATCTGGCGGAAACACTTCGTTGTCTCTTGAACAAAACCGTCTGAGATACTGTGGGTCTACATTGAGACGGCCTAAGCAGCCCTCGATGTGAAGGCTAGTCTTGCGGACGCGGCATGGATGAGACGCAGAGAGCACTTGCTCAGCTGCGAAACGGCAAGTGTGCCGGAGGCCGACGGGATCCCGCCTGAAGTATTGAAACACGGCGGACCCGCGTAGTTGACTGCGATGCACCACTTGGTGCACCGCGTATGGGATTGAGGTAGGAGGTGCCTCCCTGAGCTGTTTTGAAGGATAGCCATGTGTGCTACCCACTGTACAAGGGCCAGGCGAGCAAGCAATGTTTGGCTTACGAATTAGCGTGGCATCAAGTTGCCTGGAGTTGTTGTGGGCAAGGTGATTGCCCCCGAAATCCATGCTCAACCGCCTCGTCAGTCAGGTTGTGGAACCTAACGTAGCGGCAAAAGCAGTGCCTTGGGGGGTGGGAGGTGTGGAGCGGAGGCTCGGGTGTGGGTAGGTGGGGTGGGTGGGGGCGGTACGGCCACCACCCATCCTGAATATGCGGTGAGTCCTAAGCTCGAGATGGCACCATCGTCAACATTGACCCTAAACCCCTATCGTGGAGTTGGATTTCCTCGACTACCTGTATAAGGGGTGGGGGGGGGGGGATGTGTGGGGGGGGGGTGGGGGAGGGGGAGGGCGGGGGGGTGGGGGGGGGGGGGGGGGGGGGGGGGGGGGGGGGGGGGGGGGGGGGGGGGGGGGGGGGGGGGGGGGGGGGGGGGGGGGGGGGGGGGGTGGGGGGGGGGGGGGGGGTGGGGGGGGGGGGGGGGGGGGGGGGGGTGGGGGGGGGGGGGGGGGGGGGGGGGGGGGGGGGGGGGGGGGGGGGGGGGGTGGGGGGGGGGGTGGGGGGGGGGGGGGGGGGGGGGGGGGGGGGGGGGGGGGGGGGGGGGGGGGGGGGGGGGGGGGGGGGGGGGGGGGGGGGGGGGGGGGGGGGGGGGGGGGGGGGGGGGGGGGGGGTGGGGGGGGGGGGGGGGGGGGGGGGCGGGGGGGGGGAGGGGGGGGGGGGGGGGGGGGGGGGGGGGGGGGGGGGGGGGGGGGGGGGGGGGGGGGGGGGGGGGGGGGGGGGGGGGGGGGGGGGGGGGGGGGGGGGGGGGGGGGGGGGGGGGGGGGGGGGGGGGGGGGGGGGGGGGGGGGGGGGGGGGGGGGGGGGGGGGGGGGGGGGGGGGGGGGGGGGGGGGGGGGGGGGGGGGGGGGGGGGGGGGGGGGGGGGGGGGGGGGGGGGGGGGGGGGGGGGGGGGGGGGGGGGGGGGGGGGGGGGGGGGGGGGGGGGGGGGGGGGGGGGGGGGGGGGGGGGGGGGGGGGGGGGGGGGGGGGGGGGTGGGGGGGGGGGGGGGGGGGGGGGGGGGGGGGGGGGGGGGGGGGGGGGGGGGGGGGGGGGGGGGGGGGGGGGGGGGGGGGGGGGGGGGGGGGGGGGGGGGGGGGGGGGGGGGGGGGGGGGGGGGGGGGGGGGGGGGGGGGGGGGGGGTGGTTACCGGTTCGGGACGCAGCACTATAAATATGGTGTTTGCGGCTCGTCAGTTGTAGAGAACGACACCAGTCATTGTACTCGCTTTTTGTTGATTTCACCAAGGCATTTGATATGGTGAACAGCGATGCATTGTGGCTGGTGTTGGGTAAGTTTGTACGTTTAGTTGAATGTCTGCACGGTGGTATGCCGTCTAGGGTGCAGCTTAGAGGAGAGACCTCGGATGACTTTGCAGTTGTCTCTGGTGTGAAGCAAGGCTGTGTCTTAGCTCCTGCCCTGTTTATTATATATCTTAATGCAATGATGTATTGTGCTTTTTATGCGGCTTTTGCTTACGGTGTTCGTGTGGAGCACCGTATTGGTGGTGGGTTGCTGAACATCCGTCGTTTCGGTGCGAGAACTCTAGTCTGTGAGACAACTATCCGTATGTTGCTGTTTGCTGACGACTGTGCGTTGTTTGCACACAGCGCGGATGAGTTGCAGCACATGACTAGTGCTCTGGCTTCGACAGCGGCCAAATTCGGGCTCACCATCAACATAAGCAAAACTGTCTGTTTCTTTCAGCCTTCATCGGAGGTGCAATCTTCAATATTGCCGCGAATCAGCATTGGTGCTGAGGTATTGGAAGCCACCCTCCGCTTCTGCTACCTTGGGAGTGTGATGTCGACTGATCAGCGGATACACAGTGAGCTGACTATTCGCGTGTCGAAGGCAGCGGCGGCATTCGGGAAGCTTGAGTACCGAGTGTGGAACAACCATCAGCTTACCATTGGCACGAAGCTGATGGTGTATAAGTCCATGGTGCTGTCTGTTCTCTCACTTTCTCTCTCTCTATACATATATATATATATACTGAGTACTGTATTATAGAGCAAGTAGAAATGGATTCTGTACAACTCTTTCGAAATATTGTGAAAAACATTATAAAAGTTGTCAACCGTGAATATCATTGTCGTTCTCATGTAATATTTAAAATATTCGACTTACGATATTTCAGGATTCACAAATGTGATATGTCATCGTAAGTGTGCAGTCGTTCTCTGAATCGAATAGTGGCAAAATATAAATCTAACAACGTTTTGAACTGTTGCACAGATGATGCCTCAATCACATGTTCAAGCAAATTGTTCCAAATGTTTACCACTCTCCGTTCGAAGCACAGTGGGTGGGGAACACATTTCACATCTGGCACGACAAGTTTGTATCTGTGTCCGCGTGTGCTGCATGGCCATCGTAAGTGCAGCATTGGCCTTAACATGGGGAAGTCACCGAGATGTAGAATACGGTAGGTCATAATGAGGTCGACTCGCAACCGACGGTAGGACAAGGTGTAGAGTCCTAGTTTCTCGCACCGGTCTTCATACCCAATGCAACGTAAACTCGGGATAAGCCTGGTATCAACGTGTTGGACCCGTTCGATCTTTTGTGCCTCCTCTCGGATAATCGGAAAGTAGGCGGGCGAACCGTACTCTAGCATTGGTCTAATGATAGAAGAGAACAGGCGAGTGGCAACCTCTTCAGACCATGTGCCGAAGCAACGTTTGAGCGCCCAAAGCATGCGCAGTCCGTTACGATATAGCCTGTTCGTGTTGTCCACGGACTTCAAATCGTAGCGTGAGAGTACACCTAGGTCCTTCACGGCGGTTGTGGGATATAGCGTTTGGCTGTCAAGGGTGTAGTTTCGGCCGTTAGCACTATTCCCCA
>CALYDF020005370.1:0-14431 GCA_944474145.2 Dicrocoelium dendriticum | reverse complement strand
CTCGGAACTGGTATAGTAGCAGCGACTTACTTTGAACAGTGATAAAAGGACATCGTAACATTTTGAAGTGTTTCTCGGTAGGCAACTGGGTTTTAACCAAGCGGTGAGGCTGTCCATTAGAGTATGTACTTTGGCCGATGATTCAATGCTTGGATGACAGACGCCAACGTTTTCGTCGTCCGTATACTTAAGTACCATGGCTTCGTTACGGAATGGGATGGAAGTGACGTAAGTAAAAAACGATGAGGACAAATGGCCCCTTGAAGAAAATCCGGGTTCGTGGTGAGTAAAGAGGGTTTTGTTCCAATTAACCTGGTATACTAGGTACGCCTAGTGAAATAATCTTTCAAATGATATTCTGCATAAATTTGAACCATAGACCAAAATAGATCGTGCACAAGTAGTTCCAGGTTTAAATGACCGAGAGCGTTACTAAAGTCCAGGAAGCAGATGCGGATAACTTGATTTTTTTATTATCCATTGACGAGAGCACAGTATGTACCAAACACGCTATTTCATCTAAGGTAGACTTTGAGCTGTGATAGGAAAACTGATGATGGTCATCCAAATGGGTTCGGGCTGAGATCCTTTTAAGAATTAGCCCTCTCAAATGTCTTCAGAGCAACGGATGTGCAAGCGATCGTCCGATATTTGCAGGTTCCTTCCTTTGGCACTGGTGCTTAGCCAACTGTCAGCCACGTTGTCCTGCTTGAAGCACGGTGGGTACAACTCGGCGAGAAGCTGTGTCCGGTAATTTGCGCACATCTTGAGAACGATAGACGATAAAATATTCAGACTAGGTGTTTTGTTCACTTACAACCCGATTAAATTCTTGTGTAATTCTAGACCGTTCACAGAAACAGGGTAATCTAAGGACATCTCGAAGAATGAATGCCATCTCTGTTACAAAATTTGAGGTTAATTGTTCTCACCGCCGGTGTTTAATGCCTGCTTTTGTGGGTGACTCCGCTTAACTGTTTAAGTATCTTCCATATCTCACGATAATTATTGTTTCCAAGTATGGCCTTAACCTAGATATGATTTAGGCGACGCAACTCAATATCTATACCAATAGGTAAATACTTTATGGATGTAACGTCTTTGAGTTTAAACCTTTTGTTTAGACCTACTTAGTAGTTTAGGTTGTTATGACTAGAATCTAACGGTACGAACAAAAATTGCTTAAATTGTACGACAGGTCTCGAAGCAGAAGTTTAAGTAACTAATTAACTTGTCGCAATACTTCTATATGTCCACTTGGTAAAACAAACTAAAATCCGTAAAGGAAGTGATCTCACACAGTCTCTGAATGTTCTAAAGTAAGCATTGACTAAGCGTGAACGTTTGATCTTTGCAACGGGTGAGATCTTTATTATCCATTTTGCTATAAATAACGGGAGATAACTTTACGAGGGCCTGATCGGAGAGCTCCTAAGAGGTGCCAGATAACAAAAAGAAACGCTTTCAGTTTGTTTACAAATGCCATGTTATGTGTAACAGCTGGTTGGTTAGAGATTGCACTATTCTTTAGCCCGAGGTTTGTAGTGAAGCTGATGTCAGTTCTATTTAAAAAGTCGGCAACTGCACAATGAGAGTTCTAGGTCTTCAAAAACAGCAGCTATAAGTTGGATAATGCTTCAAATTAGTAGCTTGACAGTTGGGTGAAATTTAAGCACTTTCCAAGAAAAGCGAACGATAATCGTTCAGCAATCTTAGTTTGCATTTCACGAGTAAACAGCTGACGTATTGCGTGCTGTATTGAAAAATACTTTTAATCGACGTGCACCATGAAGCTTTAATGTAACTGATAACAACACCAGTGTGATTCCTCTGTGTACATTGGCGGCCAAAAAGAGTTACACAAGTGTATTTTCAACACCAACGTGAAACCATGTTCCCTGCAGCAATCTGATGCCCAAGTGAGAATATTTGCGATATGTTGCAAAACTTAAAGTCGTCTAATTTTCCAAGTAGCGATCTAATATTAGCACATAGTAAAACAGGTGGGCTCAAGTTCCAGATGTTTCCCTTCGAAATGCAACCCGCCATGATGTACGGTGTTTTTGCGTAGAAGTTCTTTGCCTGTTTTGGATACTTTTTATGTCGTTTGACGTTGCTCGTTGGGGCATTACTGTCGAATTCATATGCGTGTAATTTCAAAGTATCGCGAGTGTAAACCTTCATGTCCCTAGTTGTCGAAGAACATACTGAAATGTCAAAACTAAAGGGTTTTGATACAGTGCCGAAAAGCGCGAGTGCTAGTTAATCCGTCGTAGAGGCATAATAGAGCACGGCCGTACTTGAAGGCAAAGCGATTTGATTTTTATACCAATGGATAGATACGTTACTGATCTATCGCCTTTGCGTTTAAAAGCCTTTTATTTAGGCCTACGTAGTCGTTTGAAATCTTGACACCAGAATCTATTGGTGCGAATATAAATTTGTTCAATTGGACAATAAAATTCGTGCTCGCGTAGGTAGCTGGCTTCCTCGATAAGCAGACAACTACTGGTATCGAGTCATCGGAAGGGTTCAGCTCAGCGTTCGAAGTGGTGTTGAGTCACGGTAATCCATGATTACTTCAGTTTGTCGAGGCCGTCGTTATAAACAAGATGAAACCATTCTTGTGCATTCGTCAGATTAAGACTGCCTTGGACGTAGTGGCTGAACTTCCGTGCTTCTGTCTGCATCTTGGGCTTTTTTAGTGGCACCCTATATTACCCACAAATAAGCAGATCGGTTACTGGTACTGATGAGTGCAAATATTTATACAACTACCAGCTGTTTTCTTTTAAATGTGTTTACAAAAATACGCAAGCAAGGAAAATCGGCTAAATTCATTATTTTCAATAACCACCGTCCACGCAGCCTATTCACAACATTTTTTGCGACTGTGACCCAAAATGCAAGATAGTATGGCAGTAATATGAATTTGGAGAAGGGTAATAAGAACGGGATGATTTTGTAGGATTACTAATCAGTTGAAGAAAATAGTCATTCTTAAGATTAGAAGAAAAGTTATTGCAAGCACCAAGTTTGGTTCGCGATTGTAATGTCGTGCTCTGAAACTCCGTGAAAAATTATCATTCGCTTGTCTCCAAATTTAAGGTAATCATGTAGTCTTCTGCTTTCTTTTGAAGACTATTTCTAACTGAATATGGGCGACCTAGGTGACTAGTTAGGAATCCAAATTCATTACAATATAACCTAATCTGCGTCAAAAGTGGTATTCATGGTTATTCGAAAAGGCGAGAATCACCATGAGGTTAATGCAGTTGGATGACAAATGACTATCCCAGCCTGAATGCCGATTAGATTATAAATAGGAATATACTGATCGAGATCGCACTAGTCTAATCTGTGTCCTTTCGAACGGCAATGCTGTAGGATTTGTTCAGACCACAAGTATGATAATGTGCTATTTTGTTACGGTCTGTCTGAGGACATTAGGTCATCGTTTTCTTGATTTGTTTGACTATACATATTACTGCATTTCCTTTTTACTCGATAGTGGAACCAGAATAATGGATGGCATCACCTATGTCTGCAGGGGGTGATCGATGCTTAGGGTTCCCTTCCTGTGATTATCGCAAGATGCGCCTGCCTCCGAGTACCCCGCTGGTGTTGATGAACACTTCATTTCCGAAAGATATGGATGAAGACACAGACGCTACTTGTTTATGTATGAGTAGTATTAGTCATCGAGTCTAAACACCCAGTTGTTGAAAAGATCGCTGCGACAGAAAAGGTGGTGGGTGTATTATATAGCTACGCAAAACATTTACAGCTTAACGTATAGACCACTCACAATTGGAAAATATCCCTGAATCTATTTGGCTGTCAGTTGCGGGTGTCTCATCTTACACACTGCTCGCATGTATCTGCAACCCACCGAATGCTTCTAACGTGAGTATCACTAACATTACAGCCAGAAGATTATTGCCGGCGATTTCAACCCAGCGAAAATACGCTGGTCATCCCACCCAAAGTCTACTTTACTCGCCTCTTTTCTTTCTTCCATCAGAGCTGGGGGCTGGACACAATGGATTACCAGTCCAACCAGGTCCGCCAATATATTGGACTTAATATGCACATGGGGGATACCCAATCCACAGTCCAACATCTTAAACAATCTCCATGGCAGCGAGCATAAGATGATCCGACTCAGTTTTAAAATTAAAATGGTCCGTAAACTCGCCTCTACAACGCCAGTTGCAACCCATAAGATAAACTGTGAATGTCTTCAGCAGTTCATTCGTTTCTCCGACTGGGATGTATTTTTCATCTCTACCAGTGTGTAAACCACTGTGGAGCAGTTCTATAAGCAAAGCATGCACGCTATAGCCCTCCTTGCTCCATAATATATTCATACTCTTCATGTTTCCAAATATTCCGTCAAGCACTTAATCCGCAAAAAATACCAGGAAGTTAGCTGCAAGATACAGAAGCACCCATGACTTTTCACTTGTCTTACAACTGTATGAATTTATCATCAGAGTCAAATACAAGCAATCAACACGACGAAAAAATGAAGAACATACAGCCCTACGGACAAGCTGCAAAGCTAGGGAGCTTGTCAAAATACTGCATCGTAGAACCAGTGACCACTCTCCTCTGATTACCGAAATTGTTGATAGTGTGGGTCATTTACTCCATGACACAGATTAAATCTGAAGCCTTCAGTTACTTTCTTGCCACTACCGTGAGTCGCGGGGATGACCCGTTGCCTGTGTGCACAGAGCTCACAGTAACAAACCTCTTTAGCAGAGCCGATATCTCGCTCAACGCTATGCATCAGGTGATCAGATCAATCAGGCCATCTTCCAAGCTGGGATCTGATGGCATTTCACCAACCACCATCCAACTAGGAGGGCCTGATACACCATTGCTCCTGATGAGCATGTTCACTCTATCGCTGAAATCTGGCCACTTTCCAGACCAATGGAAAAAGTCACTTATTATGCATTGCCATAAGTGGTCCTAAACAAACGATTGATAACTAGTGACCAATCCACCACACTCTGATAATCACTCGGCTATTTGAACAACTGGTCAGAATGTAGATGATGAACTTTGTTGATTTTATCGGCCTGATCAATAAATCGCAGCATGGTTTGCTCAATAAGCGATCGTGCATCACCTATCAACTGCATTACCTTAATCACATCCCAGCATCAATCGATTCCGGCCAAGCAGCAGTAATGTTGTTTCTTAACATACACCAAGCGTTCGACCGAGTACCGCACAAGTGACTGTTACAAAAGTTGGAGGACGTTTGGATCCGGGATCCATTACTAGGTTGGCTATCATCATACCTGAGTGATCGTCATCAGGTAATCACTTTAGGTGATTATCGCTCTTCTCCACGCTCAATCACCAGTGCACACATTCAAGAGAGCGTGCTCGTTCCCTTACTCTTTTGGCTCTACGTCAATGACATCACCACATTTGTAAAACATGGTACATCCTTTTTATTTGCTGACTATATCAAAACAGTTTATAATCTTCGGCGTAACTAGCTTCAAGTGACATTACTGTTCATTCAAGATGATTTACATTCCCTTGACACATGGTGTTGCACATGGGCGATGAACCTCTCGGCTAAGAAATCAAGCATCATGTCCTACGGCTGCTGCATCCCCGAGGGATCTATCACTCTAAACAATGAACGCTTCCCTACGTACTTGTCCACGCAAGATCTTAGGATTAGGTACTCGTCTACCCTCAATTTCTTCGAACAGGCCCAATACCAAGTAGCACGTTCCACACAGTCTATGTTCAATATATCAAACAAAATACACACAACGTGCTAGAGTTAAGCTTTTAAAGCTACTCACTCGCCCCTTCCTCGAATACTGCAGCATAATAAATGACAATATGAGAAAGAGTGACAGAATTGCTAAGGAGCACCTCCAGAGGTCATTTACTAAACATCTGATTGGTAAACACTCTGCTATGAGTTATCGAGGAGGTTGCAATTAACTTCATCTCAAACCACTTTGGATTCGACGATTGAAGCATAACTTGTTTCTGCTTTTCAACATGTTACACAAACAGACCTATTCCAACCTGCCTACATGCAATTTACAACATTGCTCAACTGGAGCGTTTCGCAACAAAAATTTTACACGGCATATACCGGAGGCTAAAACGAACGTCCGCTCTAATTCCTTCCTTGTCAGATATAGCTATCTGTGGAATAAACTACCGATAGCACTCGGGTCATGTGACAATGTGACAACGTTTAGAAGCAGACTCGCCAATTACCTTCATCTAACTACCCTAAGCTCTATACTCACATGGGAAAAATCCCTCGATGAACTATTCCAAGTGGGGCCCAAAAACATGAACACCAAAATTTCCATAACTAGGCTGTGGCTACAACCATCCGCCAGAATGTTAATACATGAAACGTATATCCCAATACTCCAACTATGCATGCCACCCTTGCAAGAGCATGAATTCTTCTGTATAAAATGATCTGTACCGCTATAGATGCAGTTTCTCACACCAAGAGAAATATACGTATTTTTGTTATTAATTCAGTTGGAACTCCTGAATGTCTTCGTTGTTTGGAAGGCGGAGTTACAGCGATCTAGTTAGATTTAAGCGTAGTCATGCTTGCTTCCGGTTTACTAACCCCGGTTCCTATAATCCAAGGTTGAATAATTTGGCTCAGAATGCCCGCTTCACTTATTAACAGACACAGCAAGACGGTTGACAACTGGAGCTGTTGTGCATACTTAGTAAAACCAGCATGTAGAGCCTAGTTGTTAAGCCACGTCACACCATATTAAAACGTTCTTATGGCTATGCCCTAATCAAATGTATCGTGACTCCCGGTACAAGATTTGGACACTAATTCACTTTGCTCTCTGTTCATGATACGAATGATACACTGCTTAAACAGACAAGTTGTAATTCTAGTCTACCATAATTTTTAATTTGTTGAGGAAAATGCTTCGTTTTTTGCCTGTGCCTTGAAATAAAATGACAAGCATATCTTGACTGGTACCCAAGTCTAGGTTGCAGGTTCCTGCAGCTAGTCCCATCAGATGAGTGATGCGACGGTAGGTCAGTGTACACTGTGCTTTATGTACATGAAGTGTGCTCATAGAATACAGCTGTTCAATGGTATGAACTTTGAAAATAGTTGCATCAAGTAACTACATCGATAGCTAACATCTTATGCTCGAATGCAAAGCTGTCACATTAAAGTATTTCGTTGTTTTCGAACGCCACACCCAGCTGTAATAAGTACCATGTGCGTTGGACGTCAAAGGAGGTGGAATACATTCATAGAGATTAAAGTAGACAATGGTTAGTAGATGAAACGAAAGCATGAAACGTTTTACTGAAAACGACGATTGATGTCAAGTCTCCAAAATGCCAGAAACTGACATATGCAGTTCGGTGAGAGGCAATGTCAGTACTCACATTCTATCCGTTCTGACAATTGTTTTTGACGGGGTTTTAGGTAAATGACGTACAACCTAATTCCAGTTGATAATAAGTGCTAACTCCAGCGATCGCCTTCTCTCCAAGTAACTGAAACCATCCGATATATACAGTAAGTGCTAAAAATTTGCCCACTTGAAATATGAGAAACCAAGATAATTGGGAAAATATTCGATCTACTTTAAGGCTTTTATGAACCAAGCCCATGACAGTTTCCTAAAAGTAAAATCGTGAGGTCTTTCCAGTTGCTTATGTTAAGTATTGGATTTTGTACCGTAAGTGCACTGACACCTACCCAATTTTCTAAACGAACTAAACATCACTTTTTGTATTAAAAACCAACAACACAGCAGAAGCTAAGTCGTTAGTATCCGAGCAATTCAAAAATTGCTAGCACGAATATGCTGAAACGTTTCACGGTATTTTACTAATTGTGTATTTTGGATATTGTAGCTACTACCAATTTGGGAACCACGGATATGCACTTAACCACATGACAAAAGATTTCTTATCGCAAGTAATGGCAGATGTTGAAATAGTTGGTATACACAGCACATTGCAAACCACCTGATTAGCCGCTTATATAATATCTAAGAAACCACTAATGAACGGGACATTATACCCTATAATATCTACAATACTTCACAACACTTTCAGGCCCAGGGCATTCCAATTCGATAGTAAGGAATTCGACTATATCTAATAATCTCACGAGATTCCAATACAAGGAGTCAATGGCAATTTGCATAGCTGTCGCGTATTTGTCTGCTTGGTTACGCGCCGTCAGCCAAAATCAGGACGAATTTAGATATAGAAGGAAATCTAATTAAGGATAGGGCGAAAGGGTGCCGACTACAAAGGCTCGAGAGCAATTCATCCCCAGGGCGAATACGGGTGGAAGGACGTGGGTGAGACTAGCAAAGCGTTTGATCCGCAGTTGCGTAGTAGGATGAAATTGAGACAGTAAAGAACAAGGGGGTCGGAGCATGCCCCACGTTATCCCTTTAACAAATCCAGTTGGCGAAAAGAACTGATATTTGTTTCGCATCCCATCACAGCCTGTAGCCAGTGTCATTGCATCTAAAGTTAACAGGTACTTGCAATAGCGTAGCAACTACTCTTTCCGCCCAGGCAGACGTAAATTTGCCACACCTTCTGTCGGCTTTAAATACGTAAACCAAACTAATTATGGATAGCTCGTAAATATGTTGTTTCATGTAACAACAAACACGGTTCAAATTATAGTGCTTACGTAAATTCAATAAAATTTATTGCTTCAATACTCGTGAAAAAGATTTACAGATTCACTTTTCGCACATTACTTGAGGCAGTTGCATTGATAACCCTCTCCATTGTCAAGTTCTTTTTCTATGTTGAGAACTGCGACTCCGTGTGCCTTGTCTGCTTCAAGGACCATGAAAGCTAGTTTGTTATAGACTTACGTTTTGAGAATGCGCTCTCACAGCTGGCTGTGCTAATAATTCGGGTAAGAAATATGCACAGCAGACTTCCTAAGTGGTATTTCGCTATGAGGCTTAAAGCTCATAAGGTCCACTAACTTAGTGTTCCAATGAAGCTTTCACAAAATACCGCAATTTTCTGCTTTTGGCAGGGATCTTTTATTCTATCTTCGCTGAACGTACTAAGCGGACAACCGTACTTAGTATCAAGCAGATTTAATGGTGTAAGGAAAGCATATTTGTTGCATGGTCATTAATTTTCTGCGATTTGTGGTGTTTTCATTAGTTAAAATGTTTATGAGAGACGGTATTTATCGTTTCAACTCTGCATCAAATCCCATCGATAAATCCAACGATTATCCAGCGTCCACAATATTTGCAGCACCTGCTCGATTACTCCATCTATGTTTTACAGTGATCTGATACTTATACCTGGGAATTAAACCAAGGCATTCAAGTAATATTTAGATGAACAACGAATGAGAATAGCCTGTTCATCGTATAAACAACGTAACAGAATAAACCGCCGTGGAAGCTATATGAACACATACATTGGTTTGGGCGTGACACAGATGTAGACTTTGAGCTACTTTCACAGATACGTCTGTGGACACCCATTAGTTAGCGCCCTATAACAGCATCATTGTCAAATGCTTGTCCGCGACAGTCGTCAATGTGAATGCCATCCCTTTCCGATTCGTGCAAAACCAGTGAAAAATTTCCTATACCCTTTTTCTCTTGGTCTGAACGAAGCTGAGAAACAACTCCTCTACCCTCACTTCATTTTCACTCATCTGATATTTTGTGAGATACATCGGGTGTGTTATCGAAAATCTAGCAAACATAATTTCTTTCGTTGACATGAGCTAAGATTTTCTTTCGTACCTGATTGTATCAAATTGCTCAACAATTCATTTGGAACGTGGTGCGACGAAGAATAAGTGCCGGTTTTCCTCCCCAGCTGAACTGTCACCAAATGTTCGCAAAGAACAGGCTCACATTTGGCGGTCAAATGTACAAATGCTGAAAAATTCCATTTTTTCGCCTCCTTAATCACCTTGGGTGTCTTCTCGGTGAACACACAGTGTCATGCCTCGTTTGATGAGAACCCTGACGGTAGCAAGTATTCCAGGTAAATTTCACGCCACTGATTTGCCACAACTAGTCGCTTCAGTTTGTCAAAGTCTCTTCCTTCAACTAGCCGGATAGCTACCTCTTTGCGGTTGAGGAATGACTGAGTAAGTGAACTACTAGATTCGTATTCAGATGCTGTCGTGCGTGTGTCCAACGCAATCACGTGACGAGACAGTCACGAAGGTCAAACTACCTATTTGTGAGCGACTGTGAAGCGCAAGCCCGTCTAACACCTCCCTGCTTTAAACTGAACAGAATAGCGCGCTACGCTTTATTGGTATGCTTTACGTCTTGGGTTCATCTCGAGTCTCCGCACTGGTGCTCTGATTCGTGTTGAGTATCTTCGATCTGTGATTACGTTTTTTTGTGGACGACAGGCGCTACAGACGTATCCAGCAAGATGTCCAATTCTAGTGAAGCTCCCTGTTTTTGGGACGTCCCTTGCACTTCAAAACGCGGTCTAATATGATATACACGTCTAGTCCAAATGGTGGAATCCACTTGTTTTCTGTACAAATCACTTGACATCCGTTCAACGACACTGCCAGGAATCCAGGATGATCTTCCGTCACGAACATGTTTTACGTACACACTATCAGCAGGTACGAAATGTCGGGGGTGTGTTCCATGATGGCGATTAAAAGTCAAAGTTATCTTAACAATGTACTCTTCTTTGTGTAGCGATGGCTTCAAAGCATCAAGGACCATTCTGACATGCCTAAGGAGAAAGGCTTCGGATAGGGATGTGTTTTGTGGCATTGCTGGACCTGGCGTCGTACGGTAAATCTGTGAAAGTTGTCGATGATTTCCTGGATATGCCCCTCTCCTCACATTTAAATTAATTCACACTTAAACGTATCGAGAAAAGGTTCAGCCTGCCGGTTTGACTGTGGTGGTGCGCTTGAGTGCGTATGCGTTCGGTGACATGTGAGTTGCCAAAATCTGCAAATTCTTGAGAAGTGAATTGAGAACCATTAACCGAAACACTCGTTTCGGGAACACCGAATTATGGGATAAGATAGCGTAGGTGTAACAAAACAGCGGAAGTGATCGCGTATCGCATTTAAAACACTTCATGCCACTTTGTATAAGCATCGACAATTACCAGATAGTTGAAACCCTCTAATGGGCTGACAAAATCAATATGAATGCGAGACTATGGTCCACTTGGAGCCTGTCAAGAATGAAGCTAACGTTTGACAGGTAGTTTTGCTGCCATAGCGCAGCTGTTACAGGAACGAACCACATTTTCCATATTCTGGTCTCTGAATGACCGGTAGACATAGCTGCACACTATGCTTTCCGTACGACTGATTCCAGAGTGACCTTCGTGGAACTGACTGAGAATCTACTTCTGTAGAATCTTAGGAATCACAACTCGGTCAGATAACATCAACCAACCATCAATGGTGGTCAAGGCGAACTTTCTTTCCTCGTTTGGTGCCAAAAATAGATAGCGATGTATATGGTCTGTGTACAAAGTAAATTTGCGTCCATGTACCATCTTATGAACTTTCTTAACGGCAAAAACGAGAGCTAGTTCTTGTTTCTCTATTTGACTGTAGTTCTTTTTTGCTGATTTCAGCGCGCGGGAAACATGCATCACCGCCTTTTTATGTCCATTCAGGAACTGCTACAGTAAGACACCACCGATACCGTTTTGCGATACATCAACAGCGACAATTATTGGTACTCCTGGGTCGTAATGAGTTAGAAGGAGATCGGAGGACAATATTTGCTTAATGTCATCAAAGGTTTCTTAGCACTGTGCGGAGTAATGCCACACTAACTCGTTTGCCAAAATGCATTTAGTGGGGCCCGGAGTTCATACATCTGAGGGAAAATTGTGATAATAGTTAACTAGCCCCAAGAAAATCTGCAAAGTAGTTTTGTTCATGGGGTGTGGCATTAAATCCATGGATTTCATTCTGTTTTGGTCTGGCCGGCGACCCGAACTGTCGATAACCGAGTCAATGTATGTGATACTGGGCATCATAATTCGTATTTCTCTGGACGTACACGTACCTTATGTGAATCTATCCTGGAGAATACTTCTTTCAGGTGAGTGTAATGATCTTCAGTGGTGTAGCTTACGATGATTAGGTCATCCAAATAAACCATGGCACAGTGTAATCCGGATAGCATAGCGTCCATCATTTGTTGAATGATCGCTGGAGAACATTTTACTTCTATTGTAACGATACAAGCCTCGATGATTATTAATAGTGAGTAGTTTGTTGAGCACTCCTTGAGCACTACTTGCAAGTACGCATCAGAAAGGTCAGTTATAGAAAATACTTTTCCTCCATTAATTTTTGTGAAGAAATCCTCGGGAACAGGTAAGAGATATTGATGCGTTTCCTGTGCGTTATTTAATCCGGTAGAAAAATCAGCGCAAATAGGCAAACTGCCATTAGCCTTTCTGATGACTACAATAGGAGCGGTCCAAGCTGAGTGACTCAAAGAACTGATGACGCCCATGGACTCCAGTCGTCCAATTTCAGCATCCACTGCCTCAACTGCGGCGTATGGTACTGATCTTTTGGGACAAAATACTGGACGTACACCGGTACGCTGATACAACACAGTTTTTAGCTTAAAACATAGTCCAAGACCCTCTGCAAAAACATTGGGGTACACAGAGGCAAAATGTGATAAAGCTCCTGCACTGTCTTTAAAGATTACTGGTGTAACCGAACGAGGAACATCGGTGGGACACAGTGAAAATCTATCTGTTATCATAAATACTGTTAAAGGCATGCTCCATAAATTTTGTCTATCCAAACTATGCCTAACAAGTTCCAATGCCCATAACATGTAACGTAACAAACACCATTAGCATGCAAACCACGAAGTGCAAACTCACAAGTGAACTGTCCAAGAAAGTGTAATTCCGAGCCGGACGCGTCGTGAGGGATGTGTGAAGTATGAACGCAGGCGGGTTTACCGAGTTTGCTCCATTTCGACTCAGCTATTATTGTTCTATCGAAGCCGTGTCCAGTTGAAGCCGGACAGAACCACCGTTTATCACAATCGTAACATACTACCGTAGCGACTGAGGTTTCGGACTTGTGGTTGCAAACACCATAGTTGAAATGCAACGTTGAAAACTAGGTATTGTCTAAGGTTCGTTACGGCCTTCATAGGCTCCCTGCAAACCTCTGGTTTTCTTACGTCCCATAATTCCACAACCCTTGAAAATGTATCATCGGGGGGCTGGGAGGGCGATCCGTTTGGAGAGGCATGTGACAGGCGCGACATATTTAGTACGGATGTTTGTTTAATACTAAGTATAAATTCGTCAAAATTACTTCCATGACTAAAGTGGTCAAGCCGTAGGATACTACTCCTAAAATGACAGAAGCGGAAACTGGTACGGCAAAGGTTACTATCCGGGCAACAGAAAGCGAGATTAACAGCAGGGATGCAGCGGAAAATTTTCGTAATACTGTTGCCGTAGAGGCGCGCTAAAGTGGAAGCATTGGAAAAACAGCCACGTTTATGTACGATAACAGGCATTTCAAACAATTATATAGACATCAGCCAGTGGGCTGTTAAGATTGTTCATGGAATTCTTACTATACTTGTCCGACACGGAGCTACTGTGTTCCGGCATATTCAGCATGAATCTACACATTGGTGCTACCTGGAACGATTGCAAATCTGAGGCTGAGAATCAAAAGAAGAATTGGTTATTTTTGGGATTTGCGAAATGGTGAGCGAAGATTGCGACCCATGGAACATTCTCTTTCAAAAGAGTGTCTGCGTGGTTTCCGCTGCAGTATTTCTTTAACGGGATAGTCTGGATTTTTTACTGGTGGAATCAAAATCCAAAAGCATCTGAATACGAACCTATTATTTCACTTACTCAGTCATTCCTCAACCGCAAAGAGGTAGCTATCCGGCTAGTTGAAGGAAGAGACTTTGACAAACTGGAGCGACTAGTTGTGGCAAATCAGTGGCGTGAAATTTACCTGGAATACTTGCTATCGTCAGGGTTCTCATCAAACGAGGCATGACACTGTGTGTTCACCGAGAAGACACCCAAGGTGATTAAGGAGGCGAAAAAATGGAATTTTTCAGCATTTGTACAATTGACGGCCAAATGTGAGCCTGTTCTTTGCGAACATTTGGTGACAGTTCAGCTGGGGAGGAAAACCGACACTTATTCTTCGACGCACCACGTTCCAAATGAATTGTTGAGCAGGTGGAAATTCCCATTTCATTATCAAGAACGAAAGGCCGAAGGTAAACAATGGTTTTCGCTGATTCATCTTCAGACCTGTACAACCATATGGGTGAAATCGCAATGGGCAAGCACAAGGGTATTAACGATCAGTTCAAATGAGATTGATCACGTGTCGATCGAAGGCATGAAC